>JAJMBE010000006.1:0-84188 GCA_030565125.1 Candida pseudoviswanathii | reverse complement strand
CCCCCCCCCCCCCCCCCCCTTAACTAACTAACTATCTTCTAATATGTACGGCCACCACTCTACCACCCAATCTCTAGGTCGTTGGAAACACAACGTCCCGCCCACCACCGATGAGCTGGCACCAGACTACACCGTGTTTTTGTGCTGCCTGTGTGTGTTTGTTTGTTTGTTTGTTTGTTTGTTGCAGTGGGACGTGTTTTCTTGTTTATGTTTATGGTTCTGGTTATGGGAGATGGTGGTACATTAGTAAGTAATTATTATCCCCCATAGGTTGGTCCCCATCCTTTCCTACCTGCCTTACTCTTCCCAATCTATGGGTTGGTGGATTGTCTTTTTATTTGCTGTTTGCTGTCTTTCCTTTTCAGTCGTTATCTCTCTCGGTGCTCTCCCCCCCTTTATCCACAGTTGCCTTCTTTTTTTTGCTGTCTTTCACTTTACAACATCATAACCTTCTGGGTTGCCCAACTTAACTTTATGCCCGCCTCTTGCTTCTGCTTCTCTCTCCCCAGTCTCTGCCCCGTCTTTCTGCTCACACAGAACTAAACTTTGCCCACAACCAACACAAAACCCAGACGAACACACCCATCCCCCACGCGACTATCCACACTCACATATCCATACACACACTTACACATACACACCTACACATGGTGGGTACTTCTCACTCCCACCACCAATGACTCGGGAGAGCAGTTGTAATATATTTCGTTGGGTAGTACGTTTGCTTGTTCTTAGTCCTTGTATTTTTTTTTTAGTACATTGCACAATGCATTGTTTCTTATCTATTTTTGATCTGCAATTCTTTTGGTTGTCTGTACTCCGATATCTCAGACAACGCGTCTTATCTTACAACCACACCATCAGTGAATAACCTCTATATATATATATATATTACGATAATTTAGAACCACTTGACTCTTACATAGATAGAAAAGATGGCAATTGCTCTATAAACGACAAAACATGCAATCAACCCACCAATCATAGCACCCATGTCCTGCTCCAAGTTATAGTACTTCAACACATCTTCACCCGTGTTCAACAAACAACTATCCGCATTACAACTAAACTTCTGGTTCTCAAATCCCAAGTTTGTACAGATCGCAACGGCGTACTTCATAGGATTGATGTAGTTCCAGGCTTTGAAAAAGTGCGGCATGTGGAGCGACATCGTACCACCCATGAAAATAGCCAAGATTATCAACGTCGTCAACACATTCGTGGCGACCCCAAGGTGGTTGAAAAGACTGTTGACAAAAATACCCAACGACTCACCACAGTTCAACGAGATGAACCCAGTGCCAAACATCGCGAAGAACATCCCGGCGGTCCTGGGCAACCCCACGGCAAACACAATCAATGCGGAAAAGAACAAACAGGGGATGATCTCCGTGGGGAGCTCGTTGATGAAATAGGAAAACCCAAACTCAGTGACGCCATAGATACCATCGCGGTATTCTTGGTAGAATAAATCTCTTTCGTGCGGGTACAACGTGACGTTGTTGACCAAACCTGCAAAGTACAAGTTAAGAACTTCTTGCACCAAACCCAATCTGTTACTGATACCATCTTGGGAGTTTCTCAATGGGGCGAAGTACAACGTGTGAACAATGGCCAAGAAGATGGTTTGTCCAGCACGGTTGATAACGACATCCTTACAACGGTACGACGTTAACAACTGACGCTTGATTATGGTTGGGAAAGTGACGAATATGGGCAATCTCTTGTAATAGTACTGAGGGAGATCAATCACTTCTTCCAGGTACGTGACAATACTTCCCTGGGTGATCTTATACCCACTTGTCTTCCAATGACAGATCAAATCATCAATTCTCTTCTCCAGCTGCTGCTTGTCCTCTTCCAACCCTTTCGAAACCAAATCCAAGATATAGTCTGCAATGTTGTTGCCCTTTGGGTTAGTGTATCCCAAGTGGTTCAAGTAGTCGATAATTCCCTGGGAACATCCATCATAGATGACCTTACCACCTGTGCCCAACAACAACAAAGATCCAAATCTGTAAAACATGTTCTCGCTTGGCTGATGGATAGTCAAAATCACAGTCGTGTTGTTCTCTTTAGCAACTTCATCCAACAACAACAAGATGGTTTCAGCAGTCGCGGAATCCAAACCAGATGTAGGTTCATCAAGAAACAACACTTTGGGTCTGCTTAACAATTGCACGGCAATAGAAAGTCTTCTCTTTTCACCACCACTGATGCCCTTGGTGTACTCAGACCCCACCAAAGTGTCAGCACAATCAACCAATCCTGTTTGTCTAATCAACTTGTTGATGATAACCGGGATGCTGTGGTGTTGGTCCAATGGCAATCTGAGCTTGGCTTGGTAGTATAATGTCTCTCTAACTGTCAACACATCAATCAAAGAGTTATCGTGTTGGGTAACATAGGCTGAGATCTTGGCAAGTTTGTCACGTGAGATTTCTTGACAGCCGTTGATCTTGATGGACCCTTGAGAAACAAAATTGACAGTGCGTGAAAGTCTGTTGGACAAGTAATTCAACAAGGTGGTCTTACCACTTCCTGATGGACCCATGATGACATTCACCTTGTTGGCTTCAAACGTGGCGCTGACATTGTCCAATAACGTCTTGGTAGATGTCACTTTCTGCATCCAGTTCTTGTTTCTAATCTCCAAGTAGATATTACTAATGTTGATCTCCAAATCGTGCTTGTCAGTGATATATTCCTGTTCACCACTGGTCTGTTTTTGTTTATGAGCGTGTTCTTCATCCTCTTCACCACCAATTTTGTTCTTCTTGATCTTAGCCATGCCGATGTCATGCGACTTGAAGTGGAAGACAATTCCCGAAATCACCAAGTATCCAACAACCCAGATACATAAGTATCCAATTGGGGCACCGATCCAGCCCGTGGGGAACCCAAGTAGTTCAATCTGGTAATTCCCGCTGTACTCCTCACATCTAGGATCATCGAGCCCACCATCGTAGGGACAATCGCCGAACCAGTTATGGAACTGGTTGTTGGTCAACGCACCAAACGAGTACCAGAAGTAAGCCAAATACCTTGTCCATCTGACGTACACGGGCATGGTGGCGGCGTTGACGAAGTAACCACAGGCGTTGTTTTGGATCTGGTAGGTCAAGTTGGCGATCAACGAAGAAATGGCAAAATTGGGGGCAATGGCAAACGAAAGCATGGCGACATTCATACAACAGAATTCAATCAATAGGATAATGGTGAAGTAGATCCCAAAGTGACTACCGTTGCTGGTGTTCAACCCCCACATGAAGTAGGTGATGATGGAGAATAGGAGCGTCATCGGGAGATCCTCCAAGAATAACTTGCCCAATCTTCGGGATAACAAGAACCCAATGATACTTGATTGACCCTCCAGGTACTCTCTGTAGAAAAACGCCCCATCGGTGGTCCACAATCTCTCAATCTCGATATACATAGGAACAAACCCCATGACTTCCAATGCAACGTACAAAGTGGATATCAACGATCTAATACCGGCTAGATCGTGCTTGGGTCTATAAAACATCCACCCGATAGTTATTGCAAGGATGACTGACCCGGCATTAAATACAGTGAGAGCCTTGTAGTCACGGTACGTCAAGATGAATGTGCGCTTGGTGAGAACCACGAGCTCTGTCTGAAATGAAATCTTGTCGGATTTGGGCTTCGTGAATAGTTTCAAGTTTTTATGAAACAGGTCAGGGCCTTCGTTTACCAATGCTGATGTGTATGGGTGGGTGGACTTCCAAGTGCCGATCAATTTATTAATCCTCGCCACGGTCTGCTGCTCCTTCTCCTTTGACGTCGTGTCCTTAACCGACAAATCCATGATGTACTCAATGATGTTCTTTGAGTGATCCTTCTCTTCCTCTTGTTTCAAGAAATGGATGTTGTTAAAGTACTCATCGGCGCCTGGCAAGTTTCCAAAATAAACCAATCTCCCGCCTCTCGTCAATAGACAGATCTTATCAAACAACTCCGTGATCTCAGGGCGCGGCTGATGGATCGACAAGATGATAGTCAAGCCGTACTCCGGGGATGCCAATTTCTTCAACACGTGGATCATCTTCAACGATGACGAGGTGTCCAACCCCGTGGTAGGTTCGTCAAGAAACAAGATCGCTGGCTTGGACAACAACTGGATCGCCAACGACACTCTTCTCTGCTCCCCGCCCGACAACGTCGATCCATGAGATCCGAATGCCGCCACCTGTGTGTCCCTGAGATGCGCGAGCTCAAGCACATTCAAGATGTACTCGATCAACTCGACCTTTTCCTGCTTCGTGACATGCGGCGGCAATCGCAAGTCGGCCTGCGTTGACAAGGTCTCCCATAGCGTCAACCCGGGCAAGAAGATGTCTGTTTGTAAAAGATACGCGTGCTTGATGTGGTTGTTGGTGTTCGAGGTCTCGTAGTTTATGGTTCCTGAAAACAGTAGGTTCTTGTTGGTGATGTTTGTTCGCTGCGATAAGGTATTTAGCAAAGTGGTTTTGCCGCTCCCTGATCCGCCCATGATCGCCATGAGCTGGCCGCATTCGAGATCGAACGAGACGTCGTCGAGGATGTTCGACGCTATTTGTGCGTTGGACTCCGTGTCTTGCACTTTCTTCTGTTGGGATTTGACGGAAACGGTCAAATTGCGTACCCTAAGCCCGACTCTCTGATCTTCCGCGATGTTCAACACACTGCTAGGTTGTAGTTGTTGCGTGTGGTATTCCTCTTCCATTTTTCTTGTGATAACGAAGGACTAAGTGTGGATATAGCTAGGTCTTAGAGTATTTCCATAATAGAGTCTCTGGATATTATGTCTAAAAGTGAGAATGGGCTTTTTGAGAGGGAGAGAGATAGACAGGATTCCATGTCATTTAAATAAGTATTTCTTCCGTAAGTTGCATAAAGAGCAAAAAAGAAAATTTTATCCATAGCGCGGGGCGTGTGAGGCTCAATAAAACGAGGTGAGTAAATTGCTTGTTTTGGTTTTTACCGCTGTGGTTTGCTCACTCCCTGGTGGGCTTTGTGTCGTTTAATTTCCCAAAAGCGCAAAAATACTGATTCTATGCAGGACAGGCAGTTAGTGCACCAAACCCATCGACTAAACGAAAAATCCCACCAATGATAGGAATTGCTTGACCGTAGCGGTACACCCTTTAGTCAACGAGCAAAGCGCAAGAGGGGTATAAGCAACCCCAAAAAAACGGGAAACGCAAAACGCAAAATCAATTACTAATCACCATCACGGATGGCCGCCGAAATCTTTTTGGCTCTCTCGGCCGGTTATTTCCGTATGCCAGCACTTTGTGTTTAAGGTTAGCCACAAAAATGGGCAATTAAGGCTTTTGAAATTATGAGCCCACTCACCCACTCGCAAGGTGGTAGGCACAGCTTGGTTTTGCATGTCGGTTCCCTATTGTCATTGTTTCGCATGCCACTATCTTGGGAGAGATAACGCAAATCAAATCAAAAAGCTAGAAGACAATGAGGTGTGGAGGAATGAGGGACTCGCAAAATGCCGTGGCCCCCAAACACGATAGTTAGTGGTGTGCCCCCTTCTCAACCAATGGATTCCAACTCAAAAAGGTTGTCCAGACCTCGATCCGACTAAAATGCACTACTTGACAAGACACGTTCTTGTCGTTGCGCAAAATGGCCTAACGCAAGCTCCGTAGTTTCTTTATGTAAGCGCAAATAATTGGGTTTTGGGTTAACGCACCGGGGCGCAAGACGCATCACGTGAATGTGGAGCGACGCATACACTTACCTATTAGGTGGGTTGGTCGTTCCTTCGCTCGTACGTTAATGCAGCCATCTTCAGGTCTAGATTTCTGTTCTATATAGAGGATGCGCAAATTATTCCGCCTCGCTATGTGTCACACTCCAAGAAAATTCTGGTGGGTTGTTGTGATGGTACGTGATGGTGATGGTTCCAATGGGTGATACTCCCAAACGACAATGGGTTGTTGAAAGGCAGCTCCTCCCGACATAAGCCCATCTTTCAATCTTGATAGATAAGCGACCTTGGCTAACCAGTTCCCATCGGAAGGACCGTGCGAACCAGAGCATATGTAAGATTGCGTTATCTGAAGTCGAAATTTCACTGCTAAAGCAGAAAAGAGAAAGAAAAAATATTATAACCAGGCAGAATATTGACACAAAATGAACCACAGACCTGATGTAACATAAAAAAGTGTAAGAGATATCCAAAAATTGCGTTTTGCTCTTTTACATAAATATATTGCACAGCTAAAATCAGGCACAAGTCACACACACACACACACACACACCGACACACGCCTAGTTTTTCTTATCTAAAGACATCCTAGCTAATTTCAATACACCTTCTTCAGTTTGCGCCCCGCCGATGAATCCCGCGGCATGGATAAATATGCACCCTTCAACTCCAGCTTTCTGGCTCAATTCCTCGTCTCTCAACCCTCTCAATTCCTCCGGAAGTCCCAATCTGAACTCAAATGACGTGGACGTCACGGACACCGTGGAGACTCTCCACTTTCCGGTGGAATCTTTAAACAAGACAAATTTGATGGCACCTTCGGCGTTGTTTTCGGCTTCGATATTGTACAAGTGCTCTTTCCATGGACAGAACTGATCCAAGATCAAAATCTCCCCGGACTTGTCCACGTTGAACCTGTTCTCAAAAGCTTTGGCAACGATGGTCTTGGCCGGTATCCAGCTCTTACCGTAGCCTTCCAACACATTCATGAACACAGTGCCCATCAACTCGCTACTTTTCAAGAACTGACGATCAAAGTCGGCGTCAGTGCAGCTTTCGTTCCAGCTTGGGTTCAACTTCGAGACAATTGCAGGCAAGGTGATGTTCTTGTCGGTGAATTTTGGCGACACGTCCTTGGGGTAATTACTTATACCGTTATCGTTGGCGTCCAAACTCTCAATGAACTCCTTATATATCTTGTCATACAACAACTCCACGTGTGGATTACTATCGTCCCAGTTCAAAACGTGCTTGATTATATCCTTACCGAAATGCTTGTAGACCAACCCCGCAGAAGACAACTTGGTCAGGTACTTTTCATTAAACGTCGTATCGAATTCACGCTGGTGGTGGTCGAAGAACTTCACCCCGTCGTACTTCCCACCCACATCAACAACAATGTCGCTTGATTCCCAGTCCGCTGGGTTTCTGGAACGCACCAACTCGGCGTCGGAGTATTTAGGCAACAATTTCAACAAGTAGACAGCGAGGGATTCGTCGGCGTGAAAGGAGCCCGAGTGGGTACAGATTTTAACCATGGTATCGAGTTTGATCTTCTTGGTGGCTGACATAGAGAGTCCCGATGGAGTGGCTTTGTTATTAATCCGTGAGATGAGATTGGATGAAAAATTTTTGGAGAGAACGACGTGGTTGGTTTTTCGCGTTGCTGCAATTGTTAGGCGTGGTAGGCGGTCTCAATTCAAAATTCTAAATCTCGGGATTTTTCTTTGATGTTGTCTAGAAAACGACATTCTGAGAAGCAAATGTATGGGGATTGGTTGCCACATCACCACAAATGCGACATTTCATTTTTTATCACAGTACACTACTTAATTAATTTTTTTTTCTCCCGAAACTTAGCAATTTGGATTTTTTCTAGACAAATTTATCCATTGGGATTTTCTGGTGCTCAATGCCGGGTAACTCCCTTCCAAGGTGTATATAATGGGGTCAATTGGTGGCAGATAGCCTCACGAACCACCATTCAAACGTCATAGCCCTCTTGACCTCATCATGTTATGACATTGTTTTCCCCTGTGTCCAGCCTTGCTGACTTGTCAGATGTTGCGACAATCGGTTGGCAAAAAAAGAGCAAAAAAAATCTCGGATCAAACTCTGACTCTTCCTTTCCACAATCACCATACCCCATGTTTAAGAAACCAGCACAGATTAAACCGTCGTCTAATATCAAGACTTCAGAAAGAAAGAAGCTCTTGTCGATTATAGGCGACACCTATTCCATACAACTTGACGAGGTACCCAAGGAAGAAATAGAAAAGATTCTTCCTCCAACAATCAAGAAAGCAAGTTTCGTCAATTTCGAGAAAGTATCTGGGTCAATCTACTTTGATGAGAATGAAATCCCTGTCTGGTTTCATACTCGTGATTCCGAAATATACCCAACTATCTTCACGTTGATGAAGTACCCAACCATATTGCCAACTATAAAGACCCATCCCCATGTTCTTGGGATCTTGACGAAAGGTGCTGATCTAATGTTGCCAGGAACAATTCCTCCATTTGATCCCCGTGCAACTAAGGGGGCTATTGTTGGCGTTGTTAGTCATGAGGAACCGGAGAAAGTGACGGCAATTGGTCATTGTAAATTAAACTTGCCCCAGTTTGATAGCGTGGTTGGAAGATCCGGTGTGGCGGTTGAGGTGATTCACCATTTGCATGACACATTGTTGGAGAAGAAAGATCTTAAGGTTCCAGAACCAAAACCGGTAGGCCAAGAAGAAAAGAAGGACGAAACTGAGAAAGCGGGATCACCGCTGCCAGCTCCACTTGAGAAACAGAATGATTTTCCTGAATTGACAACGGAAGACATTGATAACCTATTCATCAAATCACTCAAATCGATAGGAAACATTGAACTTCCAACGCCAGCATCTACATTCATGTCATATGTCAACAAGGGTGTGCCATCTAGTCTAAACATCAAGAAGACAAGCTGGAAGAAGGCGTCCAAGTTCCTCAAGGAGATGGCAAAACAGAATCTCATCAAGGTCAAAGGGAAGGATGAAGACTTGACTGTTCTTCAATTGAACACGGGCAATCCCAACGGCGCTGAAGGTGCGCCTGCACCAGCTCCAACGCCTGCACCCAAACCTAAGGCTAAGAGTTCCAGCAGTTCCACCACCACTGCACTCAAAGTCATACCCCTTTACAAGCCTACGAAGAACATTAGAGCATTCTTCAACAAGTTGGATGACGCTCAGTACGAGTTTGATGCATGCTACACTGCTGCTCAAGTCAGGGGTTTGGTTGAGGCGTACATCAAGAAGTTCTCTTTGGTTGCAGCAGACCCTAAGATAGTTAAACCCGATGCTGAATTGTACAACAAAGAGGAATCAACTAGAGAGCAAGTTTTCAAAAACTTTCTAACAAAGTTCTCGCCATATTATAGAATCAATGACTCAGATGTTCACAAAGGCACTCCGCCAAAGATTGAAATAGTCACCGAGTTGAAAATCGGTAGAAAAGTCGTCACTAGGGTATCCAATTTTGAAACATTCGATATTAAGATTGAGAACTTGGCCAAGGAGTTGAGAAACAAGTGTTCTGGTTCGTCGACGATTGTGGATAACGATGTGCAAGTCCAGGGACCTCATGGTAAGTTGATTATTGACTTGTTGAAAGATAAAGGAGTTCCTGTATCGTATATAAACTTTGAGGACAAGACCAAGAAGAAGAAGAATAAAAAGTAGAGCAGTGGGTTGTTCTTTCCTTGTGGGGAGTATAAGTGTTGTAGTCTTTTCCGCGGTAGCGTTTTTCCGTTCTTTTCTTAGTTTTGCAGCCCAGACTTCGAAGAGTGAACCCATGGAAGGGTCCCCCTCTCTCTGTTCCTTTTCTTATGTTCTGATATCGGCTGTATAATCTCGTAACCGCATTAGGCATCGTTGTTACAAAGATTCCAGAAGTTTCGTGGTACGGGTGATGGTGGACGGAAGTCCGGAAATAGAGCAAAGTTAACACTAAGCCATTACCTCCGCCCCCCTCAAAAGCCAAACCCTACACAAAAAAAGAAAAGGGAAAATAATCACACACGCTCTTTTAGCGTGTTAATCTCATTCTCTCTCTCTCTAGCACTCTTTAACTACGAGGGAGAAAAAAAAAGAGGGCGAAATTTTTAACGACCGGGTTTGTTACATCCACATTTTTACTACTTGCAACAACACATTCCCACCCAACAATGTCTTCCCACATAGATCACCTATTCAGTAGTTCGGTCCAGCAGGCTGTTGCTTCAACCGTGCAGCTACAGAAACCGTTGTTTGTCTACTTGACCCAGGCAGCCACCGATGAAAGTGGGGACGGGTTTTTGTCTACATTCATAGATGAAGAAATTACGGAGGTGCTAGATAAAAACTTCGTGTTGTTGAAGTTAATAGAGAATACCCCAGATTTTGGCTATTTCAAGCAGTTGTTTAAAGTTGTCAAACTCCCTAGTTTCTATGTTGTCAACCTGGGAAAAGTCGAAGGGATAGTCTCCAGCGAAACCGATAAGAATGATTTCCTTGCTTTGGTGCAACGATTGGCTAGCCAAAGAACCGTTGCAAGTTCCACACCTAGTCAAAACAACACACCCGTTCAGGATAACACACCGGTTGCCACTGGTACTCACACACAAACTAGTACGCCCGACCAAAGGACTCCAACTTCTTCCCCACCTCCCCCAACCACAAACACATCAGAAACTAATAGACGCACATCAATGTCCGAGCACGACATAACGGCCAAAAAATACAAGGAGCAGGTGGAAAAGGCAAGACGTGAAAAGTTGGAAGAAAAGAAGAGATTAAGGGCTTTGCTAGAAGCAGATAGAAGGGAACAGGAGCTCAGAAGAAAGGAGGAAGTGGCTGCAGCAAGGCGGGGGAGTCTGACTTCAGGTGCCGACACTCCCACCATCCCCAAGTCATCGTCTTCTGCCTCGACATGCGTCTTGTCGATCAAATTATTCGATGGAAGCACTATCAAACAGGAGTTTAAAGCTGAAGATACTTTGAGTGATGTCAGGAAATGGTTGGATTCTGAAATCGAGATTATTCAACCAGCAAGCAGCATGCCATCCTTTGCGACGTCCGCATATCTACATCCAACAGGATACGTGTTCCATCGTCCAGTGTTGCCTCGTGTGACTTATCTGGAAGAACAGGAATCAAACACTTTGAAAGATTTGGAGTTGACACCAAGATCGGCATTGATATTGAAGCCAACATACGACGAAACCGACCCACACAGTCCCAATGCAACTGGAGAAAGAGCAGGGTTCTTTGGCAGCATTGTTTCTGGAGTTGGCAAAGTTGGAAGTGCGCTTTTCTCATTCTTTGATTATGGAGTCAATGCTCCTTACCACCAGCATCAGCTGCATCAGCAACAGCAACAACAGCAGCAAAACGAACAGCAAAACCAAGACCAGCCTGGGCTTGATTCACCTCTTCACAATCCCAACGAAAACCTTGAAGATCTGCAAACACTTATCTCGGATCCACTGCCATTTAATTTGGGCCATCCAGGAGCTGTTGGTGCTCCCGGGGTGTTGACGTTTGATAACAGATCTGCATCATCCTTGTTGATGAACATCGAGTCACACAACGACGACGAAATCCGTTCCAACATATCTAGACCACATACCCCATCACATGCTTCATCCGAGAGCCACATTGTTCAACGTCCCTTGCGTCCAGACTTAGGTAGCCGTTCGTCCACACCAAGACCGCAGTCGTCCAGAAGAGTTCAAACCATTTACGACGAAGTGCCCGAATCTTCTAGTTCCAACAACGACAAAAAGCACATAGATACCTACAACGGCAACAGTCTTAGCTTGAACGACCGCGATGACGAAAACAAGAAGCAGGATTAAGGAGTGATACTAAAAGAAAAAGTTCAATAGGTTTATACCAAGGTGGTTGCTTGTATTTCGTAAGTTGTTTGTTTTTGAATATAATATCGTAATTGAGTTTATTTTTTGGCAGTACTCGTGGAGATAATCTGTAGCTCGTATGTTCCCCATCCTTGGATATTGAGGCGTCGGCCAGAAGGCTCGTAATTTACTGCGAATCCGGCCAAAAAATTCAAAACGATAAGCGGAAATAATTCTAGAACAAGGAAAAAAAAATTCCTAGTTCAACCCAACTTTTCATACGGCACAACTAGCACCTCCACAACCTTTAAACTGAATGGACAAGATCGTGTTGCTAGAGGACCTCCTCAGGTTTCCAGGGTACGACACAAACATAGTGTTTGACGCGTCCGTTCTCACATGCGGGTGTTTAACCTCAGAGTACACATTCAAAGAACAGAACCAGGCCAAGATATGTCCCAACTGTCAAGCGGAGAACGTCGCCATCTTGGCCCCCGTGAGACCACTAAGGGAGCTATATCTGATCATCCAGAACATGCAGGCACAGCACTACCAGAGCCAGCCACAACAGCTGGATAGACGACGTCGGTCGTCTTCGAAGAAAAGCTTCAAGGGGGCGTTTGACGAAGGAGCACTGAGCATGAACCCTGCGGGGGAGTCGACGGATCTTATTAGTTTGTTTTATAAGTTTGCGAAGGAGGAACAGCTTGAGGTGAAGGATGCGAAGCGTGTGTCGCAGTCACAACAGCTGCAACAGCAACAACAACAACAACAGACACTGCTGCCGCAACAGGTGGTTAAGGCTAAAGATCAGCCGTTTTCTGACTATGCTAAGGTTCAGCCTATTGAAATATCGAAAAAGCTTTCTAATATTGAATTGAACAGGTCGTATCCGTCGTCGATACTGATGAATTCTACTTCGATATCCCCTCACAACCACAAATACTTGGTTGACTCAACGCTATCAGTGATTCAGAATTCAAACACCGATTTGGACACCACCATCAACAACAATGCCAACAACTCGGGAAGTCTTGCAAGCAATTTGTTAGAGAGTGTCAGTGAACAGAAAGAGTTCAACTTCACGAAGTGTTTCCCGTTCCATCGAAAGCTAACGACCTTCCCAACACAGCAACTAAAGTTGAATTTTTCAGCAATGGTTCCATTCAAGCTGTCGGGGTCATCCTACATCAAGCGAGCCGTAAGCATGTCAATCAACTCGTACCTTGACTTCAACATGGGCACAGAGGTCACGCAGTTTGCGATTATCAATGAGAAGAAATGGGAGTTGTACGAGTACATTGTCCCCATGGGAGACACCGACATTTCCCAAATCAAGCCACAGTTGATTTGCTGTGGGAAGCTGACAGGCGAGTATGGTGAGAATTCGAATAGCTTGACGGCTCCTGGTGAGAGCTCAATCAAGGAGATATTTATAAGGAATGATTTTGGAGCGAAAGACAATTCGAATAGTGGCGGAGGTAGTGATGCCGACGTCAAGAAGATATTGAACTCGTGGGACCAGATGTATTGTAAATTGACGAAGAATTATTTGGTTATTTCTGGTTCGAAGGGGGTGATGAGAGTGTTTAATGTTAACAAGTCATCGCCATATGAGTTTGGACAGCCCATCTACACATACATAACGAACTTCCCGATACGATGCATCGCCGTTTCACCAAACAATGCACTCCTTGCATGTGGCATCACGGCAAGAGAGAGGATAACTGGTAAAGAGCAGCCGTTTGTCATTCTTCACAGACTAGTCACCCTGGACGACTTGTATCTAGACTCCGTTGACCCAATCACCATAACCATTCCATCACGCGACCCCATCAAGATCATAAACTTCAACGCGTCGTCGACACATCTCGTGATCGCTACGTCCTGGGAGTCACGGTACTTGATTATCAAATTGACCGACCAATATCAGAGTGACAATTACAGGAAACCACGGTTGATCTGGTCCGACGTGATGTATAAATCGTCGCGGCGCATCAACGATAACAACAGCCAGCCGGGGTCCAGCTACGATGAAAGAGCAGAAGCGGAGAATGATCTAATGTTGTCCAAGGAAGGTATCACTGATTTGAAGTTTGGCATTATGAACTCCAACATGGTTATCTCGACGTCTTGCTCGTTGAACAACCGACCACCGATCTTGATCCGCCTAGAGGGGTGTCAGATTGACTCACCAGTGAACATCTCAGGCAACGAGATCAAAAGCGTCAACAGCGTAGACGAAGAAGCAGAGTATTTGAGGATAGCGTCCGCAGAAACATTCATGAAGATCACTGAGATTGGGTCCTTGATCCACCAAGTCGCCCTATCTCCACGAGGCGACGGCATTGTCTTCCTTGACAAAGACGGGAAGTTGTACTTGGTGTCGCTGCCTAATTTCTACCCCGGCAGAAGAATAAGCACCACGGACTCCAAGAACAAGAGAATTGTGGTGTTGCTAGGGGAAGTTGCAAACGCAGAACGGTTCAGTGAATCAGCCTCGGTGGTTTTCAGCTCCGATGGTGGGAAAGTCTTCGCGTTGGATAGAAAAGGTGTGTTCTCTGTGTTTGACTTCACTAAAGGTGTCCCTGGTAAAGACCCAGACGTTATTAAATGCAAGATTGTAAGTCTATAGATAATACTATTAATAAAAAATGCTACCATTCCACGTGTGGAACCAAAACCACAAAGTGAAAGCAAAAGAAAAATTTTCAACTGGTGGTGGCCTGCTCGGTCCTTGGCGCCACACCTGGGTTACTGGAGGCAGTTTCGATGATGAGGCACCCAAACAAAAAAAAAAAAGAAAACCACTCCCACCACTACCAAAACCACTATCATCATCAGAACAATGACCTCCAGCACTCCCCCACCAGCATTAAAAGACGACATATTAGACCTTATCGGCAACACCCCGTTGGTCAAATTGAACAGGATCCCACAGTCCTTAGGCATCAAGGCGAAAGTGTACGCGAAAGTGGAGCTTTTCAACGCCGGCGGCTCGATCAAGGACCGTATTGCCAAAAACATGGTGTTGGAAGCGGAGAAACAGGGCCGGATCAAGCCCGGGTACACCTTAATCGAACCGACTTCAGGAAACACTGGGATTGGGTTGGCTCTCGTTGGTGCTGTGCGCGGATACAGAACCATCATCACGTTGCCCGAGAAGATGTCGAATGAGAAAGTGTCGGTGTTGAAGGCCCTCGGGGCAGAGATTATCAGGACGCCAACGGAGGCTGCGTGGGACGCGCCGGAGTCCCACATTGGTGTCGCGAAGAAGTTGGAGAAGGAGATCCCGAACTCGGTCATCTTGGACCAGTACGGGAACCAAGCCAACCCGGACGCTCATTTCTATGGAACAGGGTACGAGATCTGGGAGCAGACAGAGGGTAAAGTGACCCATTTGGTTGCGGGTGCCGGTACCGGTGGTACAATCACTGGTATTTCGAGATACTTGAAGGAAAAGAACCCCAAGATCCACGTCACGGGTGCTGATCCAAAGGGGTCCATCTTGGCGCAACCAGAATCCTTGAACACGTCCACGGAAGGCTACTTGGTTGAAGGTATTGGTTATGATTTCATTCCGGATGTCTTGAGCAGAAAGTACGTTGATGACTGGATCAAGACCGAGGACGCAGAGTCGTTCAAGTTGGCAAGAAGGATCATTAGAGAAGAAGGTATTTTGGTTGGTGGGTCCTCGGGGTCTGCGTTGCAGGCTGCGTTGCAAGTCGCTAAGGACTTGACTGAAGACGACGTTGTCGTTGTTGTCTTCCCAGACTCCATCAGGTCTTACTTGTCCAAGTTTGCCGACGACGAATGGATGGTTTCTAATGGGTTTGAAGTCGAGGAGACCAAGTCCGCTAGTAAGTCCGATGAGTTCTTGGCTGGTAAGATCATCAGAGACTTGGTTGCTGGTAAGGCCCCAGTCGTTACTGTTACGTTGTCGGACACTGTCAACAAGACGTTTGATTTGTTGCAATCTAACGGGTTTGACCAGTTGCCGGTGTTGAACAAGTCTGGTAGATTGGTTGGGTTGATCACATTGTCCCAGATCTTGAAGGCGTTGTCGAGCAAGAAGATCCAGTTGACCAACTCGATAAGCTCTATCATTATTGATTTCAGAAAATTGGCCGATTTCGAAAAATCCTTCACCATTACTAAGAAGTCCGGTTTTACTAAGAGAGGTTACGAGCCAATAACTTTGGACACTCCGTTGACTGTTTTGAACAAGTTCTTTGAAACAAACTCCAATGCGATCATCACTGATGAAGAATTGAAGCCTGTTCAAATTGTCACCAAGGTTGATTTACTCTCGTACTTAGCCAAGAACTCTTTATTGTAGACAAAAAAAAAGGTTCGTTTGTGTATATATTAATTGTATAAGATTTAATATATTATAATACAGAAAACAGTAGCAACAACCAGGAGTATCTCTAGGAGAACTTCCATCTATTACCACAGTTTTCACAGGTACAGAACGTAGTTAAAGGTTCATCCGCGGATCTGGTTTGCATTTGGTAGTAACTGACCCTCTTGTGCTTACACTTGCCACAAGTGAATCTATCGGTGACGGCTCTCTTTTCAGTTGCACCTTGAGCGTCAAACAAGTTCTGTTTGTGCAACTTCTCAATCTCCTTCTTCAACGCCTCAGGAGCCATTTCGTTTGGAGTCATCTTGATAAACGCAGCGGCTGTTATCTGCTTGGACAAAATTCTCTCCCTCAATTCTGGGTTCTTCTTATTCCGAAGGTTCATGGTGAAACTTCTCAATTTGTTTCTATAGCTGTCGTCAACCTTCAGGTACTGGCTCTTGAACACCTCGGATTCAATATCGGTAGCAATTCTCAATATGTGCTGTGGAGAATCGTCGCGCTCAACAGCTAAGGAAGTGTACAAGGCACTGATGGAGGCATTTCTGGTGTCATTCTCGTACAACTGGGTATTCACGCCATCTGTTCTGGGGTTTCTCACACCTTTGTGGACTGGTTTAGTTGTAGCTGTTGTTGCTGCTGCTGAGGTGGATGGCGAGGAGGCGGAGGTGCCATTATTTCCTGTAGCATGGGAGGAAGATGGCGAGCCATTTGCGCTAGATATGGATGATGTAGAAGACGCAGCGGCCAACTTCTTCTTGTTGTTCTTTTCGGCCTGCACGGCGTCCCTCCAGTTTCTGATCATCTTCTTGACCAAGGTGTTGATTTCGGTGTTATCATGGGATCTATACTTGTTTACGCTGACACCTACTTTGGTTTCCCTTAGTAATTTTTCGGTTGGCGTGACTCCATCGTTCAAGATGTTCAACAACTTCAAGATGGTGGTGTCGTCGGCGGCCTTTTCAAGATTGGAAATGGTGGACCTGATCTCCTTGGTATCCATGGTGCTACAACAAAGGTAAAAGTGATAATCTAAGCGTTGTAAGAAGCGGGTAGAAAATTTTTCCCTGTCCTTTTTTTTGTTTGTTTGTCCCGGTTTTCCTTTGTGGTGTCTCAAGACGAACTTTTTTTTGCTTTCATCTTGACTGGCACCAACATTCCTTGGACAGAGATTCAACCAAACAGCTATAGATAACCACAATGGATAGTACAAGCACATGCGTATCAATTGGGAAATTCCCATTTGACTACACCGAAGAACAAGTGAGGGACATAGCAAGATCCGTGGGTCCGGTTTTGGATGTCAAATTGTTGTTCGATGAGTTGACTGGAAAGTCAAAAGGGTACGCCATTATTAATTATGGCGACAACGAGACAGCAGCATCGGCTGTGAGAAACCTAAATTATATGACATTACCCAACGGGAGGTTTCTAAAGTGTTCGTTTATAACGGATTATGACATGAATAGCTCGGAAAGTGTGAAATTACCTCCGTTGCCACTAGGAATTCAGATACACCCTAACCAAAACGCTTCACAGGTTATATCGAGCATACTATCAAACATAGATTCAAACTCCGCCTTGCAAATAATGAAAGAGATCCAAACCATGAGTAAGAAAAATCCCAAGAGCACCAAAGTTTTATTGGAGAGGTTCCCACAGTTGAGTTTGGCGCTTGTTGAGCTCGGGTTGTTATCGAATACCACCAATCAAGAGTTGATTGAGTTGACGTTAAACAAGAAGGAAATCCCGCTCAATGATTTGTCGTTGGACCATGTCAAATTGTTGCAATCTGTGGAGAGGTTGACGGATGACGAAATCAGCGCGTTGGATGACGCCGAGCAGGAAGTTGTCAGGAAAGTGAAGGATGAAATCGCCAAAGGATCATATGGCGAGGTGCTGCTTGAGCATGACAAGTAGGTAGTCAAACGTTTGTATTAATATACGCAGAATTCCATGACTAGATGATTCACATGTGTGTGCTATATGTATATCTCGGGATCAGCAACGGGTTTTAAGCTCGGGTGGGTTGGTAATCATGTAGAGCGAGGGACGACAGGCTGCTGATACATATACTGGGCGATATTGTTTTTTGTTGAGTCTGATTCTCGAAAGGTGTGGACTTGAAAGATGAGACATGATATTCCCGAGCTGCCACGATGGTTAGGTCCTGTGCGGGCGTAGAATGGGAGGGGGGCCTGGGGTGTTCCTTGTGGTACAAAATGGGAAAAATGTTGAGCAAAAACTAAAACCCAGAACAGGCTAAATAATTGGTTAGTGTCTGTGTGTCTGCCTGCCTGCCCCTGTGCTAATTCAGCAAAAGGGAAAATTTTATTACTGTATAGAGAAATATGTCCAACTCTTGTCACACTTGATAACATTTCCTACATCTACTTTGGCTTGGTTTATAGTATAAGAAGAGGCAAAATTCTCTTCCTCCTTATTCATTTATCTTCAACCACCCCCATTATATTCTTCAATTACAATCTTCCTGTCCCGTGTCCCCTGTGGTTCCTTTTTTTTTTGTTGCTCCCATTTACTCCACTTCGTTTAGATCAACCTTTGCCTAGTTCCTCCTCTCCGCAATGACAACCACAGGTAAATCTTCTTCTGCCACTGCCGGTGCCCCGAGCTCGGGCAGCGGCCAACAACGTAGCCGCAGGAAGACCAGAGAGGAAGTATTGGCGGATTTCGAGAACGATCTTGTTCGCTTTGAGGCCATGTCCATCAAAATAGCAGGCTTTGACGAGCCCTTGGAGTTCTCCAGAACCATGGACCCCATGCCCCAGAGACTCCATTTCATACTCCCCGAGTACTCGATCTACAACCTAACTGTCAGATACAAGGTGAAGCAGAGACCATTGAGGGTGTTGACGTACCATCAGACCGTCAAGAGAAAGGGCATACCAGTGGATGATAGAAACTTGCACATGATTGAAGATGCTTGGGTGAATAAACACGGCGATGATGGGGACTATCATGAAGTTACTTTCCCGCCGTCTGGTGTGCCAGGTGGGTCTTTTTTGAGAGGTGATTATAAGGCCAAGAGTGTTGTTAAAGAAGAAGGCAGACTGATCTGGAGCTATAAATGGACATTAGAGGTTGTCAAGAAGGGTGTTAAGCCGTCTATTGGTGGGTTTGATGATGAACTTGAAGAAGGTGAAGGTGAAGGTGAAGATGAAGACGTGGTGATGAGCAAATAGAACTGTATAAACCTCTCTAGAACATGTAAGTGAGTATATGTGTTTTGCATTAATGTAATATGTGAGTTGATAGTAGGATGTGTTGGTGTATGGGTGGGTGTGAGCCCCGGCGGTTAACGTCATGCGACAGATTGGCAACAACTGTGGTGATTCGATAAGCGTATGCGATTACTAACACTAACACTAACAGCAAAAAAAAAGTGACAACCAACACTTGCCCATTTTTCTCCTAACGAACTACAACCTGCCTTGTTCTTCTTTCTTCTGTCCACTTCAACTACAACTACTACTACTACCACATAACTATTTAATACTTCACTACATCCACAACCACCCTCCTGAAACTCCATAGTTGCACTCAAAACTTTACAACAACAACCCCCCAAGAAGCAAAGAAAAAAACCGTCACACTCTGATCTGGCTTTTTTTGTACACCAACAAGAGATATACCAACCCTTCCTACGCTTACACTACAAGACACTTTCCTTTTCTCTCCCCAGCTGAACTACTAATATCCCCCATCTATACACACACAATGACTTCCCCAAAGAGACGTATCGAGAAGGACGTTATGGAATTGATGATGAGTGACCATGACGTGACCTTGATTGACGACTCCATCCAGCAGTTTTTTGTTATATTTCACGGCCCAACAGACACTCCATACGAAGGTGGCGTTTGGAAAATCAGGGTAGAGTTGCCTGATCAGTACCCCATCAAGTCCCCATCCATTGGCTTCACCAACAAGATTTACCACCCTAATATCGACGAAGGCTCCGGATCGGTGTGTCTTGACGTGATAAATCAAACATGGTCCCCCATGTTTGGCTTGTTGAATATCTTTGAGAACTTCTTGCCCCATTTGTTGAGGTACGCTAACCCAAGCGATCCGTTGAACACGGAGGCGTCGAACTTGATGACGAAGGACGAATCAAGGTATAATGAGACTGTCAAGAAGTATGTCCAACAGTATGCCAAGAACAACCCCGATATCACTGGCAAGGACGAGGACGAAGATGAGGATGATGACGACGATGAGTTGAGTGACGTTGGCAGTTTGTCGAGCAACGACGAGGACGAAGACATAGCTGGTGAGTTGGAAGTGTAGGCTACAGTGATTGTTGGTCCTATTTTTTAATTATTTGCATTACCGTTAGTTATGATTCCTTTCTTTGGGTGGCTTCCCTTGGATTACCCACCGCTTCTTTGTTTCTGGTTTTATCGGCGTCCGTTTTTTTTAGGTTACTTTGGATTACTCTGATTTGATTTTTGATATTGGTTAATATTTGATATTTTGCTGTTCATCCATGAAAATGTTTCTATCTCTATACACGATATAGATATATACGTTGGAATATAAGTATCATCATTTGAATGGGTTGATCGGTCGGTCGGCCAGTTGGGCTGCCAAAATGGTGCATGCTTCAAAGATAATGACAAATGTCGCGAAGTTTTTTTTCTTTTGCCTTTATTTACGACTATTTCACCAATCCTTTAGAACTCATCCAGTAGAACTCAAGTTATAATTCCCATCTACATCTCCCCCAATAGACCGACTAGTACGCGTGTTCATTAAACTCACTACCACCAATGACCGATTCATCTAAGTCACCAGAGGTCAGTGAACCCCCAGCCAAGAAACCAAGAATATCCAACGATGACTTGTATCGAAACTCAACGCAATTCGAACTATGGTCCTTCACGCCAGACAACCTCAAGGAGGCCAAGCGCAGAGCCAACGAGAAGGGCATCCAAGTGTCCAAGGAGAAATTCGACCTTGTGTACGCACAAGCCAAGCACGACCACCCAGACGTGTTCCAACAGTACCCCGACGAGCTCAACCCCTCGATGCGCAGCTTCCTCACGCCGGCCGAAGAGTCAACGTACCTTGATTTCTACATCCAGAACATCACGACGACGTGCAACTTCTTCAAGATGCCGACCCAGGTGCGGCTCACCGCGGCGTCGTTCTTCAAGAAGTTCTACCTCGTGAACTCCGTCATGGAGTTCCATCCCAAGAACGTGCTCTACACGTGCATCTTCCTCGCGGCCAAGTCTGAGAACTACTTCATCTCCATCGAGTCGTACGTGAAGGCGCTTAAGGGGACAGACGCGGCGCATATCTTGGACTTGGAGTTCATCGTGTTGCGCAGCTTGAAGTTCACCTTACTTGTGCACCACCCGATAAGACCCCTATACGGGTTCTTTCTCGACTTCCAGGCGGTCTTGTTGCACCCTGAGCAGGTTATTTATGACGTGAATGTGGATACGTTGGGGAAGTTGTATAATGAGGCAAAGGAGTGGCTTAATAAGTACTTTATGGTTAGTGATGTGGCGTTCTTGTTCACGCCGCCCCAGATCGCGCTTGCGGCGATGTATGATACCGATAAGAGGATCACGGAGAGGTACTTGAAGCGGAAGTTCCTAAAGGATGAACCGAGGTTGGGCTCAATTAAAGAGGAGCCGAAGGAGGAGGAAGCAGCAGCGACGAATGGAGAGGAAGGAGGGGGAGGTGGCGGTGAGGTCACGGAAGAGGAGCAGCCTAAGGGGAAGAGCTCGAATAGAGAACAGTATGAGTCGTTGGTGAAGTCGATAAGAAGGTGTATTAAGATCGCTAAGCAATCACAAGTGGCTGATCGTGAAGCAAGTAAAGAGATTGATAAAAAGTGTTTCTTTGCGTTGAACCCGAAGAAATTGATCGATAAAAGGATAAAAAGACTAACTTCTGGTGCTGCGGATGGCACTAAAGAAACAACAGCGGAGCCAAAGTAAATAGATAGATAGTATTATACACGATTGATGTCCCCTGTTGAAGGTCGCTTCTGTTTTGTGGCTGGTTTTACTTGCGCACCCGCCAGCTCGTCGGATATCGATCGCCACGACCCAACTACCACAACCCCTTTTTTTGACCCCAGAAGAGATATAAAGCAATCAAAAGTGAAAAAAAAATCCACCCGCCAACACTCCCCTCTTCCTTCACTAACTCCACCATGATATCACGAAGACTATACTCCACGATTGAATCATCCAAGAAAGTCCTCGCCTCGCTATCCAACCCCAACCTCGTGAAAACCGAAGCTTACATCAACGGAGCCTGGGTATCCAGTTCATCCGGGGAGACGTTCGCCGTCACCAACCCAGCGCTCTACCCATCACCGAGCAGTGAGCTCGCCACGGTCCAGTCCATGTCCACGCATGACTTCAACACGGCCATTGAGTCCGCACACGCCGCGTTCGCGCAGTTCAAGCACACCACGGGGCGGCACCGCTCGGACTTGCTCTTGGGGCTCTACCACTTGATGTTATCCAACAAGGAGGACCTCGCGAAGCTCGTGGTGCTCGAGAACGGCAAGCCGTACGCTGATGCGCTAGGGGAGGTCGCGTACGCGGCGTCGTTCTTCCAGTGGTTCGCCGAGGAGGCGCCACGGGTCTACGGCGACATCATCCCCTCGGCAAACGCCACCAACAGGATCCTCACGTTCAAGCAGCCCGTGGGGGTCTGTGGCATCATGACGCCCTGGAACTTCCCCCTCGCCATGATTACACGAAAGCTCGGGGCGGCCGTCGCGGCGGGGTGCACGACGGTGGTCAAGCCCGCGAGCGAAACGCCGTTGTCGGCGGCGGCGTTGGCGGTGTTGGCGGACGAAGCAGGATTCCCTGCGGGTGTGA
Source organism: Candida pseudoviswanathii (assembly GCA_030565125.1). NCBI lineage: Eukaryota > Fungi > Ascomycota > Pichiomycetes > Serinales > Debaryomycetaceae > Candida > Candida pseudoviswanathii. The sequence goes on along the minus strand of JAJMBE010000006.1, from coordinate 61,356 downwards.
TCAATGTGTTGCCTAGTGCGGATGCTGCGGGCGTTGGGAAGTTGATCACAGAACATCCGTTGATTAGTAAAGTGTCATTTACGGGCTCGACGCCCGTGGGAAAACTCTTGATGGGACAGGCAGCGTCGACGTTGAAGAAGTTGTCGTTTGAGTTGGGCGGAAACGCACCGTTCATTGTGTTTGAAGACGTGGATGTGGATAAGGCGGTCACGGGTGCGATTGCGTCAAAGTTTAGGTCAAGTGGACAGACGTGTGTTTGTGCCAATCGGTTGTTTGTCCATGAGAAAGTGTACGATGAGTTTGCTAGGAAGTTGGTGGAGAGATTGAACCGGGATGTTGTTTTGGGAAATGGGCTTGACCCCAAGGTGAACTATGGTCCTGTTATTCACGATAGATCGATGAAGAAAGTAAGACAGCATATTGATGATGCCGTCAGTAAAGGTGCTAAGGTGTTGTTTGGGGGCAACAAGCGTCCTGACTTAGGGGAGAATTTCCATGAGTTGACTGTTCTAGGCGACGTGACCACCGAGATGTTGATTGCGAACGAAGAGACGTTTGGACCGGTTGCGCCCTTGATCAAGTTCAGCTCCGATGAGGAGGTCATCTCCATGGCCAATGACACGAACGTGGGACTCGCAGGGTACTTTTTCGCCAATGACATCACGAAGGTGTTCAAGATTGCGGAAGCGTTGAACGTGGGAATGATGGGTGTCAACACGGGTGCGATCTCGGAGTCAGCGTTGCCGTTTGGTGGTGTTGCGGAGTCTGGGTTTGGTAGAGAGGGATCAAAGTATGGAATCAATGACTACTTGATCATTAAGAGCGCCGTCCTTGGAGACATTCAATAGAAAACAATCTTTTATTTATATATAGTACAAAATAGAACAGTATCTACTGGCCCGTCTAGAACGTGGGTGCTTGGTCTTGTTCAACGTTGATCAAGTCAATGCCAGGTGCTTCCTCTTCAACTTCCGTTTTGAAATCAATCTCAGGGACGGCTACCTCAGGAGGGACTTGAGATACGTCAGATGCAACGACCTCCAGGACCTCAGTAACTTCAGGGACGTCGGGCACTTCGGGCGCTTCTGGCTTGACATACGCACTCATATCTAGGTTTTTCACATCATCAATACTATCCACTTTCAAATCCGGGATGGACACATTCGAAACCACTTCATAGTCACCTGAACTAACCGCCACTTGACCCCCATACTCCTTCTTCAACTTTGTCTCAAACTCATCCCATCCATTTCCCTTCTCCAACACCCCCTCAAGCTCACCCAGTAATTCCCCCACTCTATCCTCTCGCAGGACCTTCCCCTCCTCTTCCTTCTCACTCTCCAAGTTCTCCTTCAACTTCCTCAAGTCCACATCACTTATCCTCGTGACGTCCCACCCCAGCAGCTGTAGTTGCAGAACCACCACGGCGCGCTTCATCAACTCGCACTGCTCGACGTACGTGGCACAGTTGATCGACTTGAACGTCAAAGAGTACAACCCGCCCTCAACTGTGACGCCGTTCACGATGGATGAGGGAAAGTTCTTCAACGTCGCTTTCGTCTCTTCGTATTTTGTCGGTGGGAAAAGACAAATCTCTTGGGTTCGGTGGAGCTGGGTTGATGAGAGCTTTTGACGCTTGTATGGATTGTTCTTTACCATGGTGATTGTTGTTTGTGGTTGTGGTTGGTTGTGGTTGTTTTGGGAAGAGAGAGGGAGAGAGATTTTTCGTTTGTGGGTTGGTGCGAAATTCAGGTGTTGATTGATTACAGTAATACAAATTCTAAATAAAAATACAAATTACAATTACGTTCTTTCTTCCTTATGGCTCAGCTCATACCTTCAGTCAAAGATTCAGCAATGCCGTCGATTAAACTATCGATCTCTTCGACTCTGACACCACAACTCAAGCTAAGCAATTTTCTATACTTGTACATTTTCTCATCAATTCCAAACGCTTTCGTCCTGCTAGCTATCTCATTGACTAGTTGGTTCCTGCGAAGTTGCAACTCACTCAACTCAATGGCGTAATCGACTTGGCTCTCATTGATCAAATCGTTGCCCTCGTCAACTTCACTGTGTTCTTCCAAGTGCTTCAATTCTTGCTCTTCAACCAACTTGGCCAATCTGTACGCTTGGTTGCGTTGTAATACGCGCAACAACGCTTGTTCTTTCTCCGATATGGTACGCTCACAGATATCTATCGTCTCAACAATCAAAGCTTGACCTTGTTCGATTGAGTCAATCTTTGGCTCTAGGATACCAGTATTGGTCAACATCGTCTGGAAGTGTCTTAACGACTCCTCGTTCTCTTCTTCTTTCTTCATGATCAATTGCTTCAAGTGCTCCTTCTCTGCGTCTAATTTCTTGAGTTCATTAGAATATGTATCGGACAACGAGTTGATCATTCCTGACACCATTGATGACAAATCACTCATAGCGAGTTTTGGCTCCTTGGTGTCAGCATCTTCTTCCTCGTCTTGTATGATCTTTCCTTCGTCACTGACTCTTGGTGGTTTAGGATTGTAGGATTGTAGTCCACTCGATGGTACAACTTCAAGTTTTCCATTGCGTGAAACCTCTGGTAGTGGTTGCTGAGGTTGTTCATGGTGTGGTGGTAACTGTGATGGTGTGGCCGTCGTATCGATTTCAGAAATAACAGCAAGAGGCTGATGGCCATTCAGAGTGGCTTGTTTCTTATTCACTGGAGTTGACATGTTGTCAAACTGCTTCTCAACGAAAATATTCTCCTTGTTGTCTGTCAAAGCATCAATATGCCTCTTATCAACTCTAGCGACAACACTGCCATCGTCGTCGTCCATGTCGTCCTCTTGCACAGTCGTTCTTTGTGTATCTGGGGTTTCAGCCTTTGCGTACGAGGATTGGATGGGAGTGGCTAAGCCAGGAACTAGTGGTGGCACATTGTTGCCGTTCCCATTGAAGCTTTGGTAGCTTCCCATTCCCAATTGCAATTGTTGCTGTAAAGCGGATTGTGCTGATCCGACGTTCGGATAATCTGGGATAAGGTCGAACTGCATTATTAGCTGTCTGGCAGTCTCTCTATTGATATTCTCCAAGTCATCATGGGTACCGTATTGTAATAATAGTTTAGCGAGATCGGCACTGCCAGATCTAACGGCAATATGTAGGCATGTATCACCATGAACATCCTGGTGGTTCAAGACATTCTTCATTAGATTAATCTGGCGAACTTGGCTCTGGTTTGACAACACTGTCAACTTGTTCAAGATCACCTTGAGGTAATACACCAAGCTATCCGACTTCCCCCTAGCTTTGGCAAACTGACACAAATAATGCAAAGGTGTTCTACCATTTATATCTGTGTTGATCAAACACAACTCCAAATCATCCAAGACTTTAGGGAAATTCTTCAACTCAAAGCAATTGTTGAATGATATAAGCTTTGACAATGGGTTCAACCCGAAGCTATTAACCACCAATGGATTGGCGCCTTTGGACATTAGTAAGTGGATCATGTCAAAGTTACCAATGGATGCGGCCCAGTGCAATGGCGTGTGTCCTTCGTCGTCGATTGGTTCATTGATATTGAAATCAATGGGTGGGTACATAATGAAGAATGGAATCTCTGCATTGTCATCACTAAAGAAACGCAATAGTTCGGCAGCGTAACCATTATCTGTTTGTGGACTAGGTTCTTCGTCGCCTTGATGTTGGATCTTTTTAGGATCGTCGGTACTCGAGTTGGCGGAGGTATCGCTCTCCTTGTGGCCGTTACCCACTGACCACGAACTATCATTAGATGACTGTGAAGACAGCGGTTTGCCTTGTTGATAGACTTGTTGAGGGATATGGTTTGGCAAGACTCCGTTCTGGTAGTATCTCTGTTGTTGTTGTTGTTGTTGTTGTTGTTGTGGAGGTAACACATGTGGTTGTGGTAATGGTGGTTGTTGTTGCTGCATCATTTGATAGTTTTGTACTTCTGTTGGGTAGACAGGTATACCATTAGATCGTACTGGTTGGAATTCAGCCTGGGTGAATGTGTTGGCTACTCCTCTTGGGGGTAATGGTGCTGCATTGCCATTCAGTTGTTGGGATGACTGAGACATATTGTACATTTGTGGGAATTGTTGGCTACTTGGCGGGATAAAGGAGCTTTGCCTCGATATGGTTGTGAATGTTTCTTGGGATGCAAACTGGTCCTGTATTGTGCCGCTTGGTGGTTGTGCATTGATGTGGTTTCCATTCAATGTGACCCCATTGGCAATATGAGCATTTGGGTGTCCTCCATTGGCAGATATGATGTCGCCTGAGGATGATGTTCTGGATTGTCCCGGTTGCATGCCGTCAGTTACAAGTGCTGCAGCAGCGGCAACGGCGGCAGCGGCTGCTTCTTCAGCTGCTTGTAGAGCTGCCTTTTTGCCCGTCTTGTAACGTCTTGGTGGATCGCCTGGTTGTTTGGGCTTCTTGATGTATTTCCTCTTGACGGCGCCGGGGGTTTCCTTTGGCGGTGGTTTGGATTTTTCGGGAATAACCAAGTTGGGATCGGTGAAATCTAAAAATAACACGGGAGCCAATTCTTTGGTGACACCATAAGTTTCAGCCAATTTGCGGGCGTCATCTAGCGGGATCCAAGTGCCTTGGAATCTGCCAAACCCACCTTGGACTTTTTCATGCAAACCTTGCTGGACGCCTTTTTCCAAGATCTTTGTTCGCTTCGCCTTGGGAAAATTACAGCATTTTAATATCTGGGTGGCATTAACCCAGTCGTCCTTGCACCTTCTCATTATGGGAGAGTCGTTCATTAGGCATTCATATACTGCCGTCTATGGTGATTTGTGTTAGTACATGGTATTGGTTTAAAAAATTGTAAGGCAGACGCGTCCTTTCCATAATTCATTGGCTGGGAATGAGGGAGGGATAGAAATTTTATGACACTAAAAAAAGTTGTCGCCAGATGAAAAAGGGATAGGTTGAGTGGGTGGGAGGAGTAGGGTGGTACATACATTCGAGTACGTAGCTCGAAAGACTTGTGGTAGGCCCGACATCTTGTGTTCTGTGAGGTGTGTGTGTGTGTGTTGTGGGTGTCTCGTAAGGAATAGGGGAGAGTAAAGGAAGTTAATTGAAACGAGTGATATGGGAATCTGAGATTGAGTTGGGATTTGGAAAAAAAAAAAAAAAAAAAAAAAGAAGGAAAAAAAAAAAACCTTATACAAAAATGAAGTGATTGAAGAAAGCGAAGAATAAAATTGTGTGTGGGAACTACCACTGCTAAATTTTTGTTAAGTATATGTGATGCTACCAAGTGTATTTCCCCATAGAAGGCGCGACAATTGCACCATTTTTTTCTTCTTTTCTTACAACACTCACTCACTCTCACACGCGTTTCTCCTTCCCACTGCTTTTTTTCTCTTTTATCGCTGGCTCCTTCCACCCAATAGCCAGCCAATGGCCACACGCGTCGACACAACACAGGTTAATCAGCCGTTGTATAGTCTATATCAATCTTGGCAGTAGACTGAATGTATATTCTTGATAATCTGGACTGTAACATTGGTTTCGACTGAGCTATGTATTTCACTGGGAGAGTGGGTATTACCTAACTGGGCAAAATTGGTGCAAAAGGATTGACGACAATAAGAAGTTTGTAAAAAGAATAGACACTAACTGCCAACCACCAGACATCTCTGACCCTGGAAAGAAGTCAGAGGGAGAGTTATGGAAGGTAGATGTTGATTATGGTGTCTCTTTATAGTATAGACTTAGAATGATCTCTGAAGATAAAAGTATACTGCAAGATGTCCGAGAACGCCTTTACACGATATGAGAAAGTTGTGTTGGCTTAGAATCATTTGGGCGAGTTTTGCAACCAATTTTCAATGAAAATGGTTGGCTACTCTCAGGGTGTCTTAGCTATTATAGAGGAGTTGGCAGTGACTACTTGCAGTTGAATAAACACTGCAATGTTACATCCTATTATGTGGATCTGTTAGGTCTGACGGAAAGCACCGTAGTGGTTTGCGGTGGTGGGATGTCCGCCTGAGAATGCCGCGAAATTAAAGGGCGGGGGAGAACACAAGCGAGAGAGGCAAAGAGAGGCAAAGAGAGGCAGAGAGAGGCAGAGAGAGAAAAAAGTGACAATGTGCAGGTCGTGTTGTCCACCTGGGGGCGGTCTCTTGTTGTTAGTGCGAGTGTCGGCCCACACCACTTGGCGACACCTGGAAGCGATGTTGATAGATGGCAGTAATAAAGTTGACATGGTTGTACTTGAAACAGGCAAGAGAGTAGTATGGTTTCCCCACACTGTCTAATATCCACCATCAAACAATAAAAGATAAGAAACTAACCACTGCATATTCACCTGATCAAAGGATGACATCATACCCTATGAATAACTTCGAAACGTAAACAATGCAAGTACATAAGCAATGAGTGGTGGGCCAAGAAAGAACAAAAAAAAAGGAAAAGTGCCTTTTCCTTGACCGTAATACGCTCCAATTCTATGACCACGCAATATTCACCACCCACCACCACTACTACCACCAATACAAAAGTAACAGCATTTCTTCCATCAACAAATATTCAACTTCTTCCACTTCCACTTCTTTAACCACACCCATCCTTTTCTTTATCTGTGTTTCCTTGCCAACTGGTACTCTACATACGAGAAACTACAAAAGCCTACTTTGAACACCTGCGTAGTTTCAGTTTTCGAGAAGTACTTTCTTTTTTTTTTGTTATCAACCATCGCATACTGCACACTCGCCATTGTTAAGGAAACTACCAAATCACAACACAGCCTGTATTTATACTACTCCCCATCCCATACTCACACTCCTTTCTTACTTCCACCTTCCTTGAAATCATACACCCGTCCCTCCCCTTCATCCATCTCGATGGCTGCTACATCCAAAAACAAAAACAAAAACAAGCCCAAGTCCCACTTGGGAATTAAACAACCCCCCGTAAAGGAGGTCACAGGTACAATCATCATGTTGGATGATCCCGAGGAAGATGACGACGCACAGTCCATGAAACGATCTGCCAAAGGTATTATCTTGAATCCACAACCCCACGACTCACCAAACGACCCTTTGAACTGGCCCATGTGGAAACGTGACATTTGTTTGTTGCTCATTGGGTTCCAGAGCTTCCTTGGGGGCGGTATGTCGCCGTTCTTGGCCGCCGGAATGAGCACCTTGGCCGAAGAGTTTGATAAACCCTTGACTACCATCTCATACTTGGTTGGTGCATTCATGTTGGCCCTTGGTTTCGGCTCCGTCATTGCTAGTCCCACAGCTGTCTTGTACGGCAAAAGACTTGTTTATGTTGCCGGCATTTTCATCTTTATGATGGGTGCCATCTGGGGTGGTGCTGCCGATAGCTATGGAAACCTCATGGGGGCAAGAATAATCACTGCCTTTGGTGCATCCCCCACGGAATGTCTACCCAGTTCTACCATTGCTGAGATTTACTTTGCCCACGAGCGTGCCTACCGAGTAGGGCTCTACACGATGTTGATGTTGGGCGGTAAGAACATCATCCCATTGTTGTCGGGTTTGGTGTTTCAGTACTTGGACAGACACTGGTTGTTTTGGATCTTGGCCATGTTTTTGGGCTTCAACTTGGTTGCCACAATATTGTTTGTTCCCGACACCTTTTGGGATAGGAACCCCATTCCTTCAAAAAGATCCTTGGAAGAGACGAAGTTGGCTCAGAGTGTGGCTACTTATCATCCACCTTCTCAGAGACCAAATGCGTTTGCCTTGCAGCGCCCGTCTCAGATGAATATCACTGATGTACAGAGTTTGTCGTCGTCCATTCAAGACACCCCCGAGGAGAAACAAGTAACAGAATCTCCAGTGGGAATCACCGAACCAACTGAGGAACCAGCACCGCAAACCAAAAACTCATACTGGCTGGAAATCAAACTTTACAGAGGAAGATTCACCAAAGATAGTTGGTGGATGGTTGCATTGAGACCCTTTGTGTTGTACAGTTATCCTTCAATTTTATTTGGATCTTTTATCTACTCCCTTGCTGTTGTCTGGTTAATTGTTATCTCCGAAACCATCAGTGAGATCTTCAGACACCCACCATATGGCTATGATCAACAAACAGTTGGTCTCTTTTACATCTCACCCTTTGTTGGCGGTATATTGGGATCCTTATCATGCGGGTTGATCTCCGATAGAGTGTGTCGTTACTTGGTTTCCAAGAACAAAGGAGTCTATGAACCAGAATTCAGATTGGTTATGATCATCCCATCCACTTTCTTCATCGCCATTGGACTCATGGGATACGGGTGGTCCGCCCAGGTGGAAAACCCATGGATCGCACCCGTGTTGTTCTTTGGCTCTTTGTCGTTTGGATCTTCCATGGCGTCAACCACCGCCATCACTTTTGCAGTTGACTCCTATAAAGTGTTTGCCTCTGAGGCATTAGTCTCGTTCAACTTTTTGAAGAATCTCCTTGGGTTCTGTTTCTCCTTGTTCAACAACAAGTACGCCGACGATGAAGGATACCGTGCCGCCTACGTGACCTATGGTGGGATCCAGATTTTCATCAGTTTGTTTGGCATCCCGTTGTACATATACGGCAAGAAGCTCAGACACTGGACCGATAAGACGGAGTCCATGAGGTGGTTGTACCATGAGGAGAATGTCCCGCCTAGCGTTGCTTCAAGAACCAAAATAGACAATGAATCCGATAGTGATTTGACCCATGGTAATACAACTGTTCAACAAGATTGAATAGGAGTTATTTTTTTAGTTCTTGCGTAATTATTTACAGATTTATACTTTAGATTCTATATCCAGTCCAACTCTACATCTACCCCGGGATTCAACCCTCTATAAACCTCCAATCTCTCCTTCAAAGTCTTCCCATTAAACACATCCCCAGATACCTCAGGCATGCCTAGTTTTTCAATGATGCACCCACTGCTTATGTTCCCAGCTATCCCCGCCTGGGTCCAATCACTATTACTCAAGCAGAACCCCATGATGAACCCACCACAGAACGAGTTCCCACCACCAGTAACGTCAACCACGTCTCGCTGATCCTGGTGATACGCAGGAAGCAACAACTCCATCCCATTCACCGTCCGTATGAAGCACCCCTCGGCGCCACACCGAAGAACCGTCCCGGAATTCTCCGCCTCCATAAACTCAGTAAACCTCCTCGCAATTTCCCCCACATCCCCGTCGCTGTCCTTCCATCCAAGAAACGACTTCCCTTCGTCAAGGTTCGGCGAGAAGACATGCACGTCGCGCAACACCCCTTTCAATTCTCCGAACTTCTCCGCCACACAGTCATCAGGCAAGGGTTCATAAATAAACACCGCGTCGGGGTTCACCCGTTTCAACGCGTCCATCAACGCCCTTGCTCTGCCCACGGAGCATATCAAATGGTATGTCCTGGACTGGCGCAATGCCGGATACGTCGTGATGTCCTCCGCCTCAATGCGGAGCCGCGGCGTGAGGTACGCGAACTCCCGCCTCCCACCGTGACGGTACGTGTTGACCCCGCGTGTCGTGAGCCGGTCAGCGTGTGTCCGGAAGATGTGCCCCGTGCCCCAGGTGTCGATCTCGTGCCGGACCAGGGAAGGGAAGTCGGTGCCGGTGTCGATTATGCCGGAGATACGGTGCGCGAGGGAAGTGGGACATACGATGCGAGAACCGATGATGGCGTACGGTCCGGCACCGCCGATGATGTCGGTTTGTGGTGGGGTGTTGGTGCCGTCGAGGTACCTGTTCTCGTCGATTATGAACATTCCTAGGGTCGTTACTAGTGACATTGTTAGGGGGTTGGTTGTTGGATGAGATAGTGGGGAGATCTGGACGGTTTTTTTTTTTGGTGGGGGGTTTTTTTGAGATTGCGAAATGTGTATAAATATGTGGTAGTATACAAGAAAACATGTCTGTCTATACGTTGTCTTCAATGACTTTGCCATCCTCGTCGTATTCTTTCATGATGAATGAGTACATGCAACAGATCAATGCAAGGAACCCTAAGAGGAACCATGAGACTTCCGCCACTTCAAACGTCTCACTGAACGTCATGACGTACCCCCAGATCATGGGTCCCAAGAATCTGGCTAGCGAATTCAAACTCAACGCGGTCCCGTTGATGAACGCACGGTGCTCTGGCGCCGATGCTCTGTGGATCAACACCAAGATGTTGGGGAACCCAACGGCGTTGGATGCTGTCATTAGACAACATAATCCGTAAAGTAAAGTTCTTGTCAACCATGGTGGATTGGATGAGTTGTATGCAACGTGGGTAAACACCAAGTATGGCAAGATAGGGTACGCCACGGGGAAAATCAACTGCGAGAACCTCAATGAAGTAAGCGTTCTGAAATTCCTGTCGAGAATTGGGAAGATAAACATGATACACAATGTTCCAACGATCCCGGTGAATGATAAGAGTTTCCCGATGGTGTCACTGGTGAATCCAAACCCACCGACTAATCTGAATGGGAAGACCAGTTTTTCTGGCGATAATCTTCCAGCAAGCATCACGGGCAAGAACTCAGAGTAGACAATTGTGTGGAAGGACAATAAAAAGTTTACCACGATGGTTTGCATCACGGGGGGAGTGAAGATATCACTGGTGAATGATTGCTCGATGTTGGTGGTGATGATTGAATTGGACGTGGTTGTACGCGACAACATAGGTCCTAGTTGCGTGGAAGAATAGCGTCTAACCACGGCGTCGGAGTATCTTCTTGGGATTGGACCAACGTATGAGTTATCGTCGCTGTCACTCTCACTGCTATCGTTGGCATTCTCAATTGAGCTGTAGAATGGCTGTGGCACACTGGTGTTTGCCTCATTCAGATCAGTATCGCTACCCAATGACGATGCGGCTTCATCTTGAATCAAGCACTCTTCTTCTTGCGGAACTGCTAGGATAGCTTTATCCTTATTCCATGGTCTGACTGGGACTTTAAATCCAAGCTTGGTCAAGATGAAATCACCGATTTCCAACCCGAAATCCTTCTTCTTTTTCATTCTAGAGTGAGTTTCTTCAAGGAACAAGAACCCAACGACAAAACTAAACATCAAAATCCCGGCGATCACCACATTTGACAAAGCATAAGGGTACTTTTCCATGAACCTGTTATAAAAGTCATTCTTTGGCGCAACAGCTTCCACAGCCGTCATGAACCAACTCTCAATGTACAGAGGCTCGACAGATCTCTTTTTGGGTCTCGTCAAGTACTTTGACCCGCCAATAATGGGGCCAATAACAGCACCAAAGTTCCAAAACAAAGGCAAGGTGCTGAACGCGATAGACTGGTGGTTTTTATTCGTGGCCACTTCGCCGATCGCGGTTCTCAACACAGCAATGTTCCCGTTGAGACTGCCCATTAGGGATCTGGCAAAGATAGCGACCCAGAAGTTTGGCGAGAATCCGAAAATCAACATGGAGAACGCGGTGCCTGCAAGACCACACAACAATATCGGTTTACGTCCATACTTGTCCGATGCCTTACCCCACTGCACACAGCATAGGAACTGGGCGAATGCAAAGGAGGCTGATAGGTAGCCGGAGTACTTGGCAATGTCTGCTTCTGTGGGGGCAATGTTGAAGTCGCGGATCATGAAGTAGACGTAGGGGAATAAGGAGGTGAATGCTATGGGTTCTGAGAAACGGATGCAGATGATGACGATCATTTGCCATACTGGGAATCCCTTCATCTGTTCCCTGAAGGTTAGTTTCTTTGATCCTGGAGCTGCCATGATGAATGGTGTCTGTGGGTTGGTAAAGCAGTAGTGTAGAAAATTTTACAAGAGATAAAGAAAGAGGAAAAAAAACACCACCTATTTAATTACCAAATGATAAAACGCGGGAAACAAGCAAGCACACACTTATGCAACACTGCAATTCCATCTCATGATAATCCCGCTCGACCTAAACTGAAAAAGGGTTTGCGATGGAGATTCTTCTTTTTATTAAATGTTTCCCCAGGGTTCGAACATCCACTCGGAGTGGCTAGAATAGGTGATAACTCCAGTGTTAAATCCGCTCCAGAAAGAGGGGGTCCCAAATCGTGCGAAATCACTTACCCTTTTCGTCTCTTGAGCTTTTTTCCGTTCGATTGCAAATTTTTCACAAATTACTTTAATTTCATCATCCACTGCTTGCTTGGTATCACTGTGGCTTTCAACTCAACCACTACTTCCATCTCTCTAAATGACTCACCTTCATGTCTCACGATAGATTACTTTTTCGGGTCGGATCATGGATACTCAGCTTATAGATAGGTGCACGATCATGCAACACGACTATCACTCCACATGGGGTGGCACATCCTACTATTCCAAGAAAACAGATTTTTCTTTTGTGGCTTGGAGATGGGTTGTTTTAGAGTGTTTCATCTGGAATACCATCCACAAAGCCAGTGTCCCCACACCCCACCGGGATATTGTTGTATTAGTACAATTAGAGATAAAGAATGCGGTGAGTGGACGTTGCGGGGACGCCGGCTGGTGGGCCAAATCAAACATTTCTGGGCCCACTTGGCCAAGTGGCTACGGCACTCCACTCGTACTACAGTTATATGTGATGGAGCGATCGTCGGTTCGATTCCGACAGTGGGCAGTTATCTTTTTTTTTCTTCCTTCGCACACTCTCTCTCGCAACAACTCAAATTTTTTTTTAAACACTCACATTCTTACTATTCATTATAAATATACTTCTGATTGTACAATTCACTACTTACTTTGCAGCTGGTGGAGGTGGTGGCGGAGGAGCGTCTGCTGATCCACCACTTGGTTTAGCGGAGACGTCCAATTTCTTTGATTTTGCCAACTCTTCATTCATATAATCGTCTAAACTATCAACCGCAGACTTATCCACAACGTGTTTCTTCTTTCTGGCCGCGCCACGAGGAGGAGGAGGCACGGTGCCCACTGCTGGAGGTGGAGCTGTGTTGATGTAGTTTTCCTGTGGTTTCTCTGGGGATGCTGGCACGTATGCTGAGTGCTGGGGTGGGATGGCTTGTTGTGGTTGGAACCCCACATTCTGGTTGCTTTCGAAAAGAACATCATCGACTATCGAGTTACTTTCGAACTTGCCCACGACTTCGGGGATCCGGTGCAATAACCCATACCCGACATCACAACCAAGGATACCCTTGTTCTGGCCAGTGCCCCAACTACGTGAAAGATTCACCGTCACGGGTCTCAAGATATCGTAGTCGTGATTGTACACGTAAAGCGTAATTGGCACGTTGTCTTCACTGGCAGTGGCATAGTGGTAATTGTAGTAATTCAACACGGTCTTGGATAACAATGACTCGCCGCCAATCGCAAGCAATCCCTTCCCATTAACGTCTGTTGGGAATGCGGAATCGCACCCAATGATGTAGTCCGAATAAGGCACTAATTGAGACATGAACGCAGGAGATCCTTGATGAGTAGCCAAGATTCTCCACACATACGTGGCGGTGTTCAAATGCTGTGATTCCAACGTGAGTCCCAATTGCTTGAAATTGTTAACAAACAACTTCTGCACACTCTGGTCCTCATCCTGCCCATCACCCTCCGCCTTCTCTTCAAACTTACCCAATGGCAACGAAATCTGTCTAATTATCCCACCTTTCGCACTCCAGACATCCACAACAAGGTCCTGTTCATGTTTAGCCAAGGTGTTTATCTCCTGCATGAGCAAGTCGAAATTGATCGCAGCGGCCTGCTGCGACGTGGCATTCCCACCGTAATTGATGGTGCCGTCGTCGTTGATCGAGTAGCTGTAGTTGGACAACTGCGGGTAGAGCATGGGCAACTCGTGGTTGTTGATCCTGATGATGTAGTCGAACCATGACTCGAATCCCTTCTCGTGGGCCGTGGAGTGCGGAACAACATTGAGGACTCGGAGAGCATACCCATTGTTATTTATCTCGGTTGCGTTCTTGAAATAGGAGTCCCTGATCCCTGAATCGGAGGGTGAGTTTCCTTCTAACCTGTCAACTAGTTTCTTTGCAAATGAAAACATCGATGGTTGGGGGGTTTGTGGTTGGACGTGGTCACTGTTGGACTGCTTGTTCAAAAAAACCTCTCCCGATTGAAATCGCACAAGAGAAAAAGACAGCGACAGAGAAATTGTGTCACGCACGACAAATGTTGAGCTGCAAAGAAACAAGTCCCCAAAAATATATCATAAAAGTGTATTAAATAAAACCGAAATAATCTAAAGAAACGGAAAAGAAACTAAACCTGAATCTACAAACTGTTGTAAATACCAGAGAACGCCAAACTCCAAGTTCTACTTTGACCATTGTCCAAGTAGTTATCTGTCCAGTCATCGGATGCAAAGAACTCATAACTTGATCTTGCATCAATGAGTGCCTGGTTGAGTCTCAATATACCTAACCAACCATCAGTGACATTATCAATGAAAGTAACCACCTGGTCATCCCATTCTTCTTGAACATAGCTTGGGATTCTGGCCAATGCCGTGGATGGAGTAATTGGGAGCATGTGGATACCATGGACGTATTGTGGGTATTCGTCAGGAGCACCAAAGAAAGTAGTGTAATCAACCTTATTCTCAAAGAAAATACCAGAGACCTTATTTGGCAAGATTTCCTCTGGTTCCACAGTATTATCATTCTTATAGTAGAAGTAGTCATTGTAGGAACGGACCATGATCGCCAACATCAACCCACCTCTAGCTTCCAACGAATGGTCGCCAATCACCTTACCCCACAACTTAAGTGCTGCAGCGTGGTGCAAGGACTCCGAACTCGATTCGATGTTCTTGTAAGTGTTGAACAAACCAGTGGCCCAGGAGTGGCCGGAATACCAGTCAAACATTCTTGAAACAGGGAAGTAAGTGTCGTCAGTGGATGGATTGGACGTGTCTCTGACCAAAGAATTAACCCAGTGCTTGTTCTCCTCAGCCCACGTACCGTTCAACTTCTTGTCGACGTACCCGACAACAGCAGCAGCGTGGATGAAGTAACCGTAATGGAAGTCGTGGTCGTTGTAGTAAGCAGCACCGAAATCAGCACCCGTGTCACCTTTCTGGGCAGACGTGGAGGTGACACCTCCGAACTTGGTATCGTACATCAATGGGTAGTATTGTTCGTTATTAAGGAACGTGTCAAAGGCGTCCTTCATTGCGTCCAATGCCTCCTGGGTGACTTCCTCGTCCTGGATGATCTCACTAACAACCAACAAGATCTGGGCGTACTTGTCAATAACCTTACCGGAGAAATAGTTCGAGTTCATGTTAGCAACGGTGCTTCTGATATCAACGGCCAATTCATGGTTTGCGGAAGATGCCAACAAGGTCAATTGGTCCTGGGTGTAAGTCAATGGGCCGGACAAGCTAGGGAGCCAAGGCAAGAACTCGACGTCGTAGTTGATGGTCTCACTGAAGCTCAATTCATCAGTCAAGAACCCAGTCATGTTACCCTTGGTGGTCGAAGCAACTTGGATACCCGTAGCAGCACTAAGAACGTCACCGGTCAACGCACTCAAATGGTGTGGCAAGGCAAAGATGAGTGGCTTGCCCGAAGAAGAAGTGCCTCGGGTCAGGTAGGAGATCTTGTAGCTAGCAGCGGTGTCACAAACAACGCTACCCAGGAGAGTAGCAGTGGTGACGTAAGTACCAGCAGCAGCGTCGTAATATGCGTCCTGGTCGCTGTCTTCGGGAGCAATGGCAACTTGGATGATCAAACCGTCAACGGAAGCAGAACCTTCAATGGCGTGGATGCTGGAGACTTCCAACTCAAACTCGGTGTCAGCAGTTGGCAAAGTAACGTAGATCAACCACTCGATGCCGTTCAATAACGTGGCACGGTACTTGATCACATTAGGCAACAACGCATCCGACGTCTCAACCGTCAATGTCTGGAATCCGTACAAGGAGTTCAACAAAGGAGTCAAGTTACCGTTATAGATACCGGTAGCGAACCCCATACCTTGAACCAACGGGATGTTCAAATAGTTGATCTCATCCTCAGCCGAGCTCATCAATGTGACCAACGCCGACATGTCAGTCATCTCCGTGACTTGCATATTCATAGCGTCTTCAGCGAAAGAAGTAGCAGAAAAGATAATCTCTCCGTTATTAGCAGGATCGAAATAGTACGACGCAACACCCACGTTGTTTGTGTTCTGGGAGCCGAAGACCCTCTGGTCCAAGTTGATATGCTGCACCCCGAACCCATAGTAGTTGGACTTACTCCAGTAGAGCGCGTATGGCAACGGGTACACCATGAGGTCCTGGTTGTTGATCACCAAGTTGGTGTAGAACTTGTTGGTTCCGATGGGCTGTCCGTTGTTGTTGACGCCAGTGGCGACGGAGATTGGGATCTGGTCTCTGGGGAACACGGATGGTGGGGCAACGGTATCGACGGCGCTAAATAGGTCTCCGGAGTAGCAGACTCTGGTCTCAATGGAAGGCTCTTCGGATGTTTCAGCGGATGAGCTTGCTTCAGTGCTGGATTCTACAGATGGAGTGGAGGATCCATATTCAGTGGCGGATTCAGATTCAGTGGTGGACTCCAATTCACTGGAAATATCAGTCAAAGAACCAGAAGTCGACTCAGATTCAGCAGCTGTTGAAGAACTGCCGTACTCGCTGGTCGAATTTGAGTAGCCAGACGACAACCCACTGCTAGATGATGAGGATGACAAAGATGAAGCAGGCGACGAAGACGAACTAGCAGCTGCATTACTAGTCACGCCAGTTGAAGTGGAATACAAGGTAGAAGTAATAGTCGAACCCTCACTGTCGGTAGTTTCAATCAAGGAAGACACGATGGAAGTAGTAGTAACAGCGGATCCATTCAAGGAGTTCGTATCCGTCGAGTTTGTAGTTCTGACAGCCGTAGACTCAGCACCAATAGTGACTGGTCCAGTAATGGAAGAAGTGTCAATAGACACCGACTGACTCGAGCTAACGACAGATTGCGAACTGACTGGGTTTTGAACAGAAGGAGACAGGACAGTGACGTCAGTGGATGGAGTGTACGTAGTCGAAGGCAACGTGGTAGCACTGAAGATGGTGGAGGTGGTGGTTTCAGCAGTTCTGACACTCGTGGTTTCAAAGACAATCTCGTCTGTCTCGACGGCTGGGAGCGCAGAGGTGTATGTCAGCGGGACGGCGATCACGGTGGTGTAGGTTCTGACTTCACACCCGTTTCTCTCACACACGGTGGTTTCAGCGATGGTGGTGGTGGTTTGGGAGCGAGTGACGACGACATTCTGACTCTTTCTGGCGGTGGAGGATTGTGCTCTGGCGGTGGATGCAACTGTGCGGGATTGCTCACCTTGTGATTGTGCTTGACCTTGGACTTGGTTGGTGTTGTGTTGTTGGTCTTGGTCTTGGTCTTGTTGTTGTTGTTGTTGATTTTGGCCTTGTAGTTGAGTTTGGCCATTTTGAGATTTGGGTTCATATACGAGGACCACCGGTATTCCTGTTGTTAAACCGGCTGGGTTATTTGGGAGTATCTTCTTTGCATATTCCTCTAAGCATTGGTTGCTTTCATATACTGTTTTGGTAACTGTGACGACTTGTTGTGCTTCGGTTATGGCACGAGTAGCTAGAATAGCACTCACAAGAATAGATTTCCAAAACATGGTAAGGTTATGTTTCTATGAGGGTGATAAAAGGGTGGGAGGTAGTGATTGAAAAAGTTGGTATTATCAAGGAAAATAACCGAACGTACATTCTAGCACCCCGAGTGATATTTATACTTGAGTTGGCCATCATGTATCCTCGAAGAAGTTGTCTAGGATGTAGCTTTTGCCAGCACGGAAAACCAGGTCATGGTGGCTAAAATAATTAAGCTTGGATTATAATAGATGAGTGCAAAATAAGCTATTGGTGTGCACAGCAAAGAAGTAAAGAAAAAAATGCAACCGTGCAGTGGGTGATTGGAGGTGGGATCTGGCGGCTGGATCGTCCGCATTGGGAAGCATTCCTGCTTTATTTGGCTTAGCTATAATACTTTAGATAATACGTAGATGTCTGTTGTAATTTGTGAAAGCTTATCCACGAGAGAATCGTGTTTGAATCATGAGGATCTAAAAAAGCCTAACTTACAACCATGGCCATTGTCTGTAATCTTAACCAACACCCACAAACTAAAATGCAAGGTCCCACAAAAAAAGCCTACCGCACTACCACATGATTGTTGATGCCTCCAAACCAGCAATATTTAATTATTATAGTCAAGTAGCCCCTATTCACATTGCATTGTAATTGGCATAGACGAGCTCACAACTTGTACATCCATTATCTTGCCCTGATAGTTCCTAACCAGATCAGCCAGCTCTCTGGCAAGAGTTACAAAACAAGGTTGTTATTTTCTTCGTGAGCGAGTGAATGTTGATGGGATAATATTCTGTGCATGTAGGCACAGCTGTGATTTCACTTTCTTGTTAGAAAATACACTTCCTAGAGCTTAAAACTGTCAGAACGCTGTCTCTTCCAAACTCCCAGATCCACAGCAACGTGCATGGTATGCAAGGCGGTCGGTGGGATAAAAATGTATAATAAGGTTACTGAATGTGCAATTGCGGGAATAACACCAGAAGTTTACAATTTTTGTTGGTTCATAGAGTTTACTGCAAATCATGGGCGTGTCATCGCGTATATCAAATGGGGTTATACATTATCTGTCGTCATTACGAAATATCACATCATCACATAAAGATGATGGGGGTATCGCAAAGCAGGCTGATGGGAATGTGTGCATTGTTGATGGGCATGGCAATGGCATGGCATGGCTGGCTCCGGCTGGCTGTCGCGAGGCAGGAAAAAAAAAACAAAAAACAGTAAGCCGCACAAGATTACTGTTTTGGTAACGCAACACAAAGACGCCAAGGTATAATATCCCACCAATTCAAAATTTAGGAACAACACAACACACTGACAGGTGTTAGTGGTGGTGATGGTGGTGGTGGTGGGGAGACAGGTTCACAATATAGTTAGACTCTGGAAAATAGAAAGATAACGGATAATATCAAACATTACTCTCCCCACTTTTACAACCTAAATCTTACGCCTCATAAAACACCCATGGACTTGTATCTGCGAATCCCGTGATTTGACCAGCGTGAACGACCTTTATCCCCCCTGCCTTGTGTGCAGGCACACCAGTTATTTTCCCCGGATAATCTGACCCGCTTCTGATTCAGTTTGGTTGTCGTCGAGCTGACCAGAGTGTATTTTTTTATATCACCTGATTCATCTCCTCCGATTCATTCATCCCCCTTTTTTTTCCACCATCATCGACCCAAAGTAATTCACAATGACACTGGTAGTAGTATTAGGAGCAGGCGTGATTGGCTTGACCACCGCCTTGGAATTGAAACGCTGGAACCCCAAATTGGACATCACCATTATCGCCCACCACTGGCCAGGCGACATGGACCCCTCGTATGCCTCCCCTTATGCCGGCGCCAATTGGCAATCATTTGCAACCCCCGAGGATAAAAACTTGCAAGAGATAGACAAACTGGGATATAAGAAGTTCTTGCAGCTCGCCGACGGTGAACCAAGATCAGGTGTCTGGACCACTGAGAACCTTTCGTATTTCACCGATTATGAAGTGTCGGCACAGAAGGGCAACTTTCAGGAGATGATTCCTTGGTATAGGGATTTTGTCGATGACTTCAAGATTATCGACAGTCTGAAGTTACCACCGGGTATTGGTTTCGCTCATAGTTTCAAAGGTGTGGTTATCTCCGTGCCAACTTACTTGAAGTTCCTTGTGCAACAAAACAAGGAAATTGGCAACAAACTCAAGAAGATCCCAATCATCTACAGCATCGAAAAGGCTAGGGATTACCACAGTTCTGGCAAGAAGGCTGATTACGTTGTCAATGCCACTGGGTTGAGTGCAACCAGTATCAAGGGGGTTGAAGACAACAAGCTTACTTTCCCAGTCAGGGGCCAAGTGTTGCTTGTCAAGAACAATGCCAGAATCCAGTACCACGTTCATGGGTTCCCAGGTTTCCCCAACGAATTGCTTTACATCATGCCAAGAAAGGAAGGTGGCACCATCATTGGCGGGTGTTTCCTCCCAGGAGAAACCAACAAGGCTGAAGATAAGGACTTGACGGAAAGAATCATCAGAAGAGCACTCAAGTATGCCCCCGAGTTGATTGACCCATCTTTCAAGAAGAACCCTCTGAAGATTGAAATTGCTCGAGTCAATGTCGGCTTCAGACCATTCAGAGAAGACGGCGCCAGAGTTGAGTTGGACAAGAGCAGAAAATGGTTAATCCACAACTATGGTGCTGGTGGTGGTGGATACCAGGGAAGTTACGGTTTAGCCAAGAAGGTCGTTGACATATTCAAGTCGGAGTTGCCAGGCGGCAAGTCCAAATTATAGTCTGCATTAAAATAGTTTCTCTCTATACTAACACAATATATACCATATATATTCATCTGCACACGAACGCAAAAAGCATGTCAAACAACTTCTTTCCTCCTTCCTTAGCGTACTTCTTTCTGTGTTCGCTATCAAGATGTTCATTAACATACTGCTTGGTCTTGTTGTCGTTTGGATTGATAGGTGTGGGTTTATCTGAGTAAGTATGTGTTTCCACATGAACATCAGTCGAGTAGCCGGCCTGTGGTTGGAGAATTCCGATATTCTTTGGGTCTTCTGGAGGAGCCTTCATAGTTTCGCGAGTTATCTGTCAAGCAGCGCCTTCAATGGGTTTGGATAACGTCGACTCATTTATAAAAATTTTTAGATAAGTTTGCTTATTCATATATGATTGCTAACATTGTCTAGCAGACGGCTTTGCCTGAAATTTGGGAAGGTCGTGCACAAGGTTCAAGACCTCATGTGAGTTGTGGGATTTTCAGCAATAGTCGAGGAGGCGGAGAATGCTCGTCAGCACGTTTTCTCTCCGAGGGTTCTCGATAAATGCTCTCTGTTACAGGGGTTAAACGTCGTGTAGCTACCCCAAGCATCATTTTGTGATTAAGGTTGCAGCAGAGTTGGTGGCTGTGATCCCAACCGTCCATAGTTAACCAGACAGGGAGCAAGAGACAAAGAGAGAGCCCACCAGAGAAAAGTATCAACCAAGACAGCAGAAAAATTTTTCGCTTGTTCCCAATCAAACTCAACCTAGCTTCAACAGTTCCCACACCTCCAAGTACCACATCATGAGAGCTTCTCAAGTGTTAAGTTTCCAAGCAACTGCGTCTAGTTCGTTGAGAAGACCCTGGAAGACGTTCAAAGACGGTACATTGTTCTACGGTCAATTAAAGACCGGATCCAAGAGACACCCCTTGACCACCAAGCAAGGTAACAAGGACTTCTACAAAGGGACGGGCTCTTCAGGTATAGGACACTTGGACAACAAGGGTAGATACCATGTGAACTGGCAGAAGGTGAGAACCTATGTTGTTCCGGAAGGTTTACACAAGACGGAATTGAAGGCATTAGTGTCTCCGAAATCACCCCAGTTTAAGCAGAAAGTCATAGGATACAGCGACCAGTTCAAGAGTCCGGAGTTGGCGTTCCACAACGCAAAGAAGTTCATTGAGCTTGGTCCTAACTATAGCGAGGTGGATTTGGAAGCAGAGGGATACATGCATAGAATCGTACACCCGAATGTGTTGGCTAGTGAACAAGACGAAGTCATGGAAGAAACTCCAGTCGCGGAAGCACCAAAGGCAGAAGCTTAGATGGGGAGGGTGAATGGTTTATTTAATTAACTGTAAATAGTCATGTAGAATATAAGGATTTTTGTTTTTTTGGATGTCCGTAATATCAAAGACAAAATCTAACCATCACAAGTCAAACGCGTATACATTTTTTTCTTTTCTTTCAATCATTTTTCAGCAACAACACATTATCACCACCCATTCCCCCAATCTAACCCATATGTCACAGCCAGAAGCAGTCGAGAAACCGACTGAGGTATCAGAACCTCCATCCCAAAGCATAACTTCCACCACAGAACCCAGTACAGCACCAGCAGAGCCACCCACATCAATACCCCAACCAAGCGACCAACAACAACCATCCACCAAATCAAAACCCACCAACGACAACGACAAGGACAAGGCCGAGGACGCCGAAGAATCCCAGAACCTCACGTTACCGATATCCAAAATCAAGCGGATTTTCAAAATGGATCCAGACTACGCCGGCGCCTCAGCCAGCGCCGTGTACACCGCGGGTTTGGCAACGGAGCTCTTCGTGCAGTATTTCGCCGAGCAGGCCAGCTTGTTGGCCAAGATGGAGAAGCGCAAGAAGATCCAATATAAAGACTTTGCCAACGCCGTGTCTGCTCACGACGCGTTGAACTTCTTGGGCGACACCATTCCGAAAACCCACCCCATTGGCGAGTTGGTCGAGCTGAAGAAAGTCCATGTTAAGCCATCGGCCACGGCGAAGGCAACGAAGCCTGCTGGAAGTGGTGCTGCGGGTGACGTGGTGGATGGAAATGCTGGTGGTTCTGGGAGTGTGAGTGCTCGTCCTAAGGATGTGTTGCCTAAGGGACAGCAGACTTTGAACTTCCCAATTGCTGGAACAAGCGCGGTTAAGAAACCTGAGGGGACTACGCTGAAGAACTCTATTCTTGATTTGGTTACTAGAGATGATGACGCTGATAAGGACGTAGTGATGAAAGACTAGTTCTGTGGTTGTATTATTTTGTATTTATAGAAGAAAAGAAAAAGATTATACGAATTAGTTTGCTGTTTGAAGGACTATGAGAACGCCTCTGGTGTCACGAGATATTTCCACGTCTGACGGGATCTTCAACCCGTAACACATCTTGATGATGTCATATCTAAGAAGATCCGGTATCATTCTTTCATAGTTTTGCACACCAGTGATCAAGAACTTTACCAAAGCATCCTTCAACACTGGGTACGTTCTAAACACATAAACAGCCTTCTCCGAAACTACAACTTGTTTCTCTTCGCGGTTGATCTGTTTCGATGTCTCAGGAGCTATTAACTGGGTGTACTTTGACATAAACTCCCATGCATCTTGAAACTTTCTGTTGAAAAAGAAGTCGTTACGTCTTCTGTCTTCGTTTAGTATGTCGGTGACAAACTGGAACGCATTCATCATGATAGTTATCTCTTCAGCTGAGTACTGATGGTTCGACATCACGCTAGTAGACAAAGACTTGGAACCAGTTATCAATGTGATCAAAATTGGCCAATTGGTAGCGAGAACCGGGAGAATATCTTTATAGTTTGTGCAAACCAAGGGGAAGATCAGTCTCAATGTCTTGATAATCTGAGATTTCAAAGAATACGAAGGTTGCGAAACCAAAGTGAATCCATAGTTGAATATCCGCTTTAGTATTCCATAGACGTCTTTGGGTATTGGCGATGTCCAAGGTTCTTCAACGACTGGCTCTGCGTCTTCTGGTGCTTCTTCCTCTTCATCATCTGAATCGCGGTCCATTTCTGAGAATGGCAAATCTTCCTTTCTCTTAAAGTATTCCTTGTTTCTGTCATACTCTTCCATTTCATCAACGACCTTGTTCGTCCTGTCAATTAACGCCAACAACTGCTCCTTGTTTGTCATACCCCATGGTTTGAACAAAGAATTGTTTATCGACTTATCGACTTGCATTTCGATCTTTGGCGTACAATCATACGCCTTCTTGATTTGCTCAATCAAAGACTCAAAAACAATGAAGAAGCTTTCGACAATCTTGTTATACCCATGATAAGAATCCAAGATTACAAACATGTCTGTGAGCACGTCATGAAGCTGATTTGATTCAAGCAATTGTACCCCCGCCACCTTTATAATTATCAACATGATACCAGGCAAAGTCGGAGTCAAGTTGCTTGCAACCGACAATTGCAAACTTATGTTATCAATAAGGTAGTCCAGGTTGTCAGAAATCAAGTTGACGATTGAGCCATTGTAATAAGTGTCCAATATCGTTTTCACTGTCGCCTGTGCTTGTGCTTGGATTTGGGGAACGTCATTGTATGTTAAAGCTTGGAAAATAGATAGCAAATAGTCCATTAAGAAACTCGATCTAAACTGCTCCAAAGGAATAGTGCCAGTCACAGCGGTTATAGCCAGTAATGCCGAGGTGTAAGCTAATGAAGTTGATTGCAGGGGACTCTCCTGTTGCTGCACGATTACATCCTCCATGAGCTCTTCGGCTTTGGCCAAGATCAAATAGCTCGACTCGTTCTCACCGTCGATTTCCATATCGTCATCCTCTAATGCCAAAAAGTCATTAGGATCGAAGTTCCCGGTCTTTGGTAGGTGGCTGCTAGCGTAGTTGCTAGCAACCCAAAGTGAAAAACTTTTGCTAGTCAAATCATCATTTGAAGTTTCAAGTATCCTCTCTAGATCATTCAAGGAGGAGTCATCATCTTGCCTATACTTCAAGCTGGATAGAAACTGGACAAAGTTCTTCAATGCCGTCTCCAAAAAAGGTGTCGCAACACCAACAAGAGGGGTTGTGGACGTTGCTTTGATCTCATTCGAACTCCAATTGCGTGCGATGGCTCGAAGATTGTGGATATAGGACGAACTGTCATTCTTAGGTTTGTCTTGTTTGACAATGTTTCTCGTGTTGACAAACTCTGGTAGTTCAATTGAGTCAAGCTGGTTCCGTGTGGAAGACGACTCAATCAAGGAATTGTTCTTGGGAGCTTTAGGAGCTTTGGAATTCTCCAACTTGTAACTATCCACCATATACTCTTGCAATAATGTCAAACACCTCTGTTTCAAAACATCCAAATCATTGAAATCCGGGTTGACTCTTCTTGACAACTCCAATAAGAGACTAAAGTTGAATTCAATAGCGGTTATATTCATGGATATCTTCTCCTCGTCTGTTGAAAATATTATGGTTGAAAACTTGTTGTCCACCAAGGCTGTCAATTTTGTCTTGACTATCTCGTATAGGGCAGCCTCTTTGTCCACTTGATTCTCAACCACCAAGGCATATAGGTTTCTCAAGTTAGAAATCCTATCAATAACCTCTTGGTTGTTATACGACGAGACGAATGCAAGAATTGAATAAACATCAACAGCCAATGATGCAAACTCCTGGTACAAACTGACAAAACAGGTTTTCAAGATAGATTCCACGAAATGCACAATCTCATCTACCAATTCTTCTCTTGTTTGCAAGCGCTGCTTATTCCTCGAGCCGAGCAAAATTGTTTTGAAAAAGATCATCAACGATATCTTCAATTGCTTGGACGTTGCCTTTAGCCACGACATTGACCTGTGGTCGTTTTCACTTATGGTGATATCTGACATTGATGCATTGTCATCCAAAGTTTTGGTGTCTTCATCCCATGACAAATGTATCTCAGACATATCTACCACACCATTAGTAATGTTTAGCTCGGCACCCAAATCTTTGTCGCTGAAAGACACACATATCAACCCTGACAACAATCTCAATGATTGAATTATAATTTGATAGTTCAAATTGGGGTATGACGATGTAAACTTTGTTATGGCTGACATAATTCCCGGAAGTATAACCGACTGCTGGTCGTTACTTAGACGACTCTTCAACTTTGAAATCACGTCTAGTGATTGTAGTATCACCTCTATCGACTCCTGTGAATCAGGTTTCGTGGATGTGACGATAGCCAATGTTATGGTGATTGTATTACTCAACAACACCAACCGTCTTTCACTGGATTCTTGGAAATACGAGCGATCTAACGCATCAGCAAGACTTGCGAATGTTTTTGCACTTGCCAATTTGAAAGCCAAAGTTTTGGTGGTAATCGCTAGCGGTTCTTTGTTGATATCTCCAGCAGAAAGGAATATAATCAATGGGAACAATTGATCTATCAAAGTAAAATTCACATTGAAGCTCCATGAGTTCTTGATCAAAAAGCCGATGATCCCAAACAAATGTTGTATAACCGTGTCATCCAAGCTCGGCTGCTTTAGTAGATTTGACAAAGGGAAGAAAATGTAATCTGCAATATTGGGAGATAATTTATATAATCCAACGTTCTTACCGTTGCTATACTCTTCATGGTGACTGCGTAAAGCATTTTCAATGGATATCAATAACGTTATGGCTTTTCTAGGGTTGAATGGCTGTTGGAGGGCAGTTTGTGATAGCTCAATGCAGAATGGTTTAACTTTTTCAAATAGTGTCTGTGATAGTAGTCGTTCATCATCATTGACCCTGTTTAGTGACTGGTCTTGCGCCGATGTCATCTTGATTCGTTTGTATTCTTGGGAGGAAGTTAAGCAACCATGTAGTTGATTGTAAAGAAGCAGAAAGAAGAAAGTCGTGCAAATCGAACCCAGACTGCATGTAAACCTCTCGCGTGCCCAAACTGTGGGAAAGTGTGAGAACCGAAACCCAAAGAGTGAAAGAAAAATTTTTCACTCTTCAAGCCACTTCTTCCTTTCATTCTTCTTTAACCAATCTTGTTCATCACATAATAATACCACATACGTATGTCAACTACTACTACATAAAGATAGCCCCATGGAAACCAAAAAGTTAACTACTACACTTTGAGTCTACTTTTTTTTTCTTACTAACTTGACCAGGATGGGTATTTGGAATCGGTACATTCTTTGATAGTTCATTACGGTGGGAAGATGTCTGTGTATCTTGAGCATACATAGATGGATTCTTCGTCTGTAAAGAAATATCTGATTTGGCTTTTTGGTTGCTAAATTATGGATCCACACTTTACTTCAACATTGTAAAGATAGGTTCCAAGAGAGTACCGACACTCCTTATGCTTTTTACTGCTCATGACTCCGATGTTATCATTGGACACTCATGCGGCTAATCGAAAGAAATAAGACTCGTAAGGTTCCCCAATTGTACTAACTTCCTGCTAGATTACAATAATGACTAGAACTTCCGTCTTGGCTGATGCTTTAAACGCTATTAACAATGCTGAAAAAACCGGTAAACGTCAAGTTTTGATCAGACCATCCTCCAAGGTCATCATCAAGTTTTTGACTGTCATGCAAAAGCACGGTATGTATTGACTTAACAACCAAGTTCAGCCACTTTTTTATTTTCTACAGTCCCGAATTGATAACTGGATGGTTTGATCGGTGTTTTCTTCTTTATGGAGGAACGTTCAGTCCCTTTCTGTCTTTTAAGTATTCGGAAAAACAACCTTTAGGAAATGCTTCTTACACGATGGACAACATTCTTTTCGATTGTGTTGATCGTTTACTTTTCCTGGACATTTCTTTCACCGGCATGTTGAACTTTTTTCATTGATTTTGAGTGATTACTAACACTTTACTTAGGTTACATTGGTGAATTCGAATACATTGACGACCACAGATCCGGTAAAATTGTTGTCCAATTGAACGGTAGATTGAACAAGTGTGGTGTCATTCAACCAAGATTCAACGTCAAGATTAACGACATTGAAAGATGGACCGATAACTTGTTGCCAGCAAGACAGTTTGGTTACGTTATCTTGACCACCTCCGCTGGTATCATGGACCACGAAGAAGCTAGAAGAAAGCACGTTTCTGGTAAGATCTTGGGTTTCGTTTACTAAACGATGTGGGTCTGTAATAAAAATAGGTTGTTTTTCTTCTTTCTTTAACTTTTGTATATTATTTAAAAGGGTCTTTTTAATATAAATGAAAACTTCATAATCATTAGTTAACCGCTTGCAATTGTAATGCCTTTCCGTCCTACTCATGCCATAGTTTCGTGGTGCGGTACTACCAAATCATTGTGATAGAAATTTTCGCCCTTTCTTCTCAGTATTTCATCAAACTGAATCCCCAGATAATCCCACACACAACCACCCTTCCTCCCACTCCCAATCACATGCCATTCCCAGAATCACTCAAGTTCATAGGCTCGACGCTTTCATGGACGCTCAGAGCCGGGTGCGTGGCGCACCTCATCCACGAGAACGTGTACGAGTTCACCGAGACCCGCGGCGAGTCGATGTTGCCCACGCTCCAGAACCAGCACGACTACGTGCACGCGTTGAAGAAGTACAAGTACGGGCGGGAATTGGAGATGGGAGATTGCATCGTTGCCATTAAGCCCAGCGACCCGAACCATAGGATATGTAAGCGCATAACTGGCATGCCTGGCGATATCATCTTGGTGGACCCGTCGAGCTCGTCGGAGTTGACGAATTCTCCTAATGAGATCATGCAGCATGATGGGTATAACAAGTACATACGGGTGCCTGATGGACATGTGTGGTGTACGGGGGATAATTTATGTCATTCGTTGGATTCAAGGTCGTATGGCGTGGTGCCCATGGGTCTCATAACTGGGAAAATTGTTGCTGCTAATTCGATGAATGGAGGGTTGGCCAATTTGTACAATTTCAGATGGATAACGAATACTATGAAAGACGAGGCGGTGTAAGATAGAGATCTATGTATTTAGAAGTATTCCTGTAAACCAAAGTAAATACAATGTAAATAAGCTATTGTTTGCCTAAAGCACGGTTCTTAGCTAAGTATCTCAAAACACTGACACCAAAGTAGACGCATGGAACACTCAAAATGAAACCATAGAACAAGGTAGTGAATATCGATTGACCCAAGTAGTACTTGTAGAAGTTCAATTCAAAGCCAATAAGGGAAACCAAAAAGCTGACGTTGTACAACAACTGAGTGGTAGTGATGGTCTTGAACGTACTGAACAAGTTCTTAGTACCAATGAAGCCAAACCATGATCCCAATAATCCAAGGAACAAAGTAGTAGCAACACCAATGAAAGCAACAGGGATAATTGGGTTGACAGTTTGTTCGTCTCCTCTGAAGATATGGTGGATCTCTGGTTGAATGCCGATTCTAGGCTTTTGTTGGTATTTGCTGGTAGCTTGGAAATCCGCGCTTGGTAAGATTTCAACCAATCTTCTTAACAAGTTGTCCTTAGACTTGGAGTCGGCAATGACGATACTCAAAATCAACTTATCCTTGGATTTCAAAACGTCCGGGAGGGTAGAAGCTTTGATTGTGGCTGTGATATCGGACTGTTTGACGGTTGGAACGTAATGGCTGATAATGCCTTCGTCTTCAGCATCAGCCAAACTGATCCAAATCTGTTCCGGTTTCCCATCAATGTCTTTACTCTTCAATTTGATATCGAGGACGTCCTTTGGTGATTCAATAGACAATTGCTTGACTTCTTGCGTGTTGATTTCGCCAAGGGTGATTTTCTTGCCATTGAGCTTGATAGTACCAGTCAAATCGGAGTATGCAGACGCAAGAACAATAAAGTTAACCAATGCTATGAATATTGAATACTTCATGGTGTGTGTGGTTCCGGCAGTATATCGTACAGTTGGACTCAGTTTGGTTTTGACGTGGTCGGAAATTTTTCAAACAAGTCGCCCTTTCTCTCTCGCCCTGTCGAACTTTTTTTGGCCCAAAGTACACGCCAGTGGTTTTCCTAAGCCGACTCTTCGACTTTAGGCGTCAAGATAGCTCCTTCGATGCCGCTGCCTTGCATTATGTCAAAGGAAGCTAGATATGAAACCATGTAGATGACTCCGCTGATGATCTCGACCACGAAGATGGCTGGGATTAGGATTATACCTAGGTTGTGTTAGTATGAGACGCTTCGTGGTCCAATCAATCGATCAATTCACGCAACACATACACGTGACGACAAACATCGAGAATAACATCGATCCAAGGACGACTAGCCCTATTGCTGATATCGCAAACATTGTTGGATGGTTGAAACACCTCTGAGGAAGTAGTAGCTTATCGATTTTGCAACAGTCGCGTTCTCGCCAACCTTCTGTTGCTCACGTCCCCTTGAAAAAAAATTCCGGAAAAAGCAAACTACCACACCCAAGCTGTCTTCACCATCCACTAAAAGATGCAGTTCTTATCTTCCAAAACCTTGTTATATATCCGAATTATATGTTTGTTGACCGTTGCGTTCTACTTGGTTAAAGACCCCGATGCGTTATCCACGGCCGGTTTCATTGTCCTATTGGGCCAAGCCATGCAGGTGCCACTCGTCAGATTAGGTCCGGAGAACCCAATACTAGGCATGACTGCCGTGGTGGTTGTCTCCACGGCACTCGGCGACTTGATCCCGTTGTTATCTGAGAATTGGTCCTATTTTGAAAACTTGGTTCCTATTAGATTGTCAGCGTACTTCATCTTGGCAAGCTATATCTATTTCGTGCCGGGCAGTGTCGTCAGCAACAGTTTGGTTGTCACTTTTGTCTTGTTTGAAATATGGGGGAATTTCTTGATTTACAACAACTTGAGAGACGAGAAATACTACCGTATGAAGAAGTATGTTGAGGAGAATAAAGAAGAGATCATTGCTGCCCATGATGAACAGGTCAGAGTGGTGGAGTTGGATGAGTAAATGATGTGTATATAGTTACATGGTAGATAAATACCTAAAATTCTAAAATTATACAAAGTTTTGTATTGACCAGTCCAAGCACTCCTCTATTTCGTTAAAGTCGCTGAATCCGAGTTGCAACACGTTGACGCCGTTGACATTGTTCTCGAAATCTTGTACCGTGCTAAACCTGATGATCTTTAAATGCATAATCAAGTTCACGAATAGCTCGTTCGTAGTCAAGGTGACATTCACGACTAGAATGTTGGATGCACCGTTTTCTAGAACCAACGCAAACTTGGAGACTGGCTTTTCTATGGATTTTTGGAATGGGTTGAGTTTTTTGGATCTTGTTGCCAAGTTGGTGAACTTGTCGACATTCAACTTGGTCTTTTTGAGTTTGTTGCCGAATTTGGAAACCAATCCTTTGAGAATGCTCTCCATATTGCTCAAGTTCAACTCGTGTCTCATGTTGCCAACTAATGGACGCAAGATCAATGGGTGCGAATTGTTCTGCTTCCATTTGGTCAATGACGTTGGCACTTTTTGTTTCAACTTGAGATTGTACTTGTAGTAACAGCAAAGCATAAGTTTCAAGTAGTTCAATATCAACTGACATTTCTTGTTGTTCAATGAAGAATACTCACTGATGTTTTGGTAGTAGTTTTCCAAGTCCTCTTCGTTCAACTCATCGTAGACAATGGACTCAATTTCGATGATTGTGTTGTTGATTTCAATAATGATCTTATTGGAAATAATGGAAACATTATAGTTTATGAGCAACTTGGCTTCACGAATCAACTGGTAAAACAAATCTTCTTCAAATAAAAAGAACCTTGCCTTTTCGATATCATTTATTATGCTTTGCTTGCTCTTCCTGTAATCAAACTGGAACACTGACTGGCCAGTAAGCATGTAGTCACCATCTATCTGACTCAAGATCTTCACTCTAATAAACTTGTTGATTTTCCCAACAATCTTTGCATTGTTCAGCGACGTTATCGGGTGGAATGAAATTTCCCCCGTTTGGTTGTCTTTACGCAACAACGCCAACCCTTGATCGTGAAAGTTCGACCCGGAGTCTCCATAGCCATACTTGACACCAATAGCTCTGGCGTTATTCTCTGGATCCCTCATTCTAAACAACGCTTCGTCGTTCGCCAACACCAAGTTGATCATGTTCCAGTATCGTCTTTCTTTAATCACTTGGTCGTTCAAATTCACACTTGCTTCTCGGAATAGGTCCGTGATTTTGTTCAAAGATTGCAATTTCCAGCCTTGTCCCACGTTAGAATTTTGTTGACCGTTGGCGGCGGCGTTGCTATCTTCATTCCCCTCCTGTCCCAATCTGTCTGAGTTCAATGACGTCGGCTTGACGAACTTCGATAGATGCGGTGAGATGGTCGACTTGGCCAAGTTTGGCTTCACGGACGATATCAACAAACTGACAAAATCAAGCGAAAGTTGCGTTTCGTTAAGCGCATAGTTTATATTTTTTGACAATTCGAATTTCTGCTTGTTGAACACTTCCTGCTGGTCTTCTTCTTCCTCTTCTAGTGGCACTTCGATCGCTGGGACATCTGCCTCCACTGCTGCCTCGGACGCTTCCTCGTTGTCGATTTCTTTCCGCAATGAATCTTCGGTGACGTTCAAGAACGACTTCCGTTCAATTAGTATCCTTGGTATGAGTTCCTCTAGTTTCAACTTGTCTTCATCCTGAATAAACGGGTCTATGTGGTCGCCTTGGTTGAGCTCTAAGTCTATGTTGAATTGCCTGTCAGTCATTACTTTTGACAACAAGGAATGGAAAAGTCGTTGTGTTTACCTGGACCGTGGTGTTTTTTCGTTCTTCCGGATTTTGGAGTTGATTTTTTTTTTCACTTCACTCGCGATATCGCTGCAATAAGCTTGTATTACTTTTTCTAAGAATAACCCTACTTAATCCATAAAATCATCCAAGTCACCTTCTTCAATTGCTTTCAACAATTCGACCTCATCACTTGGCTCGACTTCTTTGGTGGTGTTTTCCTTTTCATTGTCAGTCGGATATCTCATAGCTTTGACACTCTCATTATGCAAGGACAAACAAAATTTGATTCTTTGATCAAACTCTTGTTGTGGCAATTTGGTTGAATAGACATCTAACAACTCGTTACTCTGCATGTACCCCTTTTGGTGGTTGATGCTGGCTTCTATGACACCATCTCTAATAGCTTTGGAAACTATGTACTCAGTGGATTCTTCAGAGTCCAAGTGCAACTTTATGCAAATGTCCTTCAATGAGATCTTGGCGTATGACAAGGAGATGATTCTAATACCGGTCTTGATGACATTCTGACGCAATCTAGAAACCAAAGTAAAGTTATCGTCCTTCTTAAAATCGGCTTCGTACTTCTTCAACACTTCCCCAAACAACTTTATGTCCCCCAATCTCACTGCTTTGGTCACATTGAAATATGGTTCGAGATTGCCTGGCTTGTTCTTGAACACCTTCAATTCTGGGATATCTCCCATCAACAATTCAATGACAATGCTCAACTTTGTGGCAGCTTGGAGGAAACCGTTGGCCAATGGCGTTTGTGGTGCTTTTCTGATGGCGGCAATGACACACTCATTTGCAGCAGAGTAGTCCAATTGGATCGCGTTGATTCTCGCCAAGTAGTAATAGTATCTTGCCACTAATGCATTACCTGCATTTTCTGGGAACTCCACTTTCTCAACCAAATTGGAGGCTTGATTGATATCGTGTGACAATAAATAGTTTCTTAATAGCAAAGTGATAATGGATGCAGTTGTCTCGATATCGTGTCTCAACGTCGCAGTTCTCAAGCTGTACAACAATTCAGAACGGATCGAGTATAAGTCGTCAATCAATTCCTTGGCTCTGCAGACAAAGAACCACACCTTAGCCTGGATGAAATCCAACGAACGTCTATTGAAAGATTTCATCAATTGAATAACCTTTTCACTCAACGCATTCAACTCTTGCAATTTCTCGGTGTCCAAAAGGTACACTTGAACCAAAAGGTGCAAATACAATTCAACTTCAGGAAGCACAGCGGTGCTATCAACGTCCATTGTGTCACTTCCAGAAGACGAAGGCGCCTTCCCCAATAATTCCAACAAGTATCCCCTGGATGGGTTTCCCTGGGAGTATGTGTTTTTGATGACAATTGGTAACACTTCATCACCGTGCTTGATGAGCTTTCTTCTCAAGGGGCCCAAGTCTCTAAACACTTTGGAAATGTATCGGTTATCGAATGTGGTGGCTACTTTGCCCAACAAGGTGAACGATTGTTCGATTTCCGTGATTAAAGCCTCACTTTCAAGAGAAGAGTTGTCCTCTTGTGCATCTTTCATGTGGACGTCCTTTGATTCTGTCATTGTTAAACTTGGGTGGGTGTTGTTGGTGGAGGGGCGACGACGGGAACGACTAAGTAAGAAAATTGGTTTCACGCATGAAGAGAGTTTCGTTCTGATGTTGATTTTCAAGTGGCGATTTTTTTGCGCCAGAGTACACGACCAGTTGTGGTCTGCCAGTTGTCAATGGTGGTCACAACGGCTAACTAGCCAAGTAGTTCAAGCCCAGAATGGTTGCACAATATCTGGCTTGAGTTTGCAACTTTTTCAGGTTGGTTCACCCAACACTCTAAATTTCAATGGTGTTGGGAAGCGTATGCATGTTCCGTGGATAACTAGATATCTCGGAGTTTAACCACACTTTACCACGTCTATTAGGCAGCGTCACCACACCAACTATATACCATTAGGTGTCAATGGATTGTCCCGGTTCATGTTGGGTGATTCTGCGACCCTACAATTGAGACAGAATATACGAACATGTAGGAGCTTGCGGAGTCCATATCACACCACGGGCCCATTCTGCCGAACGGAGAAATATCCCATATGCGAACGCAACGCATTCGTTTTTGCGGACTATTTAAACAGACCCAAATTCCCCCCTAAAATTTCCAACAAAAAAAGGGCTGCACACCACCTCCCTCCGACGACCAACCATGTCCGAAATCAAAGCCGCTCTTCCAGATATTCCAAAACCAGCTGAATGGATCCCTGTGTTTTCCTTCAACCTTGAATTGGCCGGCGAGCCAGCTAATATCTTCGAAGCAGGCAGCGCCGACCTCACCTTGAACTTGGCGACCATCAAGAACGGTGCCGTCAAAACCGTCCCCAACAAGTTGAACTTGGAGTTGGAGATCGATTCGATCTACGGTACTGACGAATTGAGCGTCAAGAACTCGACCAACACGGCGCTGCTCCATTGCAACCTCTACGGCAAGACCCCAAGCGGCACTGGTGTCAAGATCTTTTACCCCGGTAAGGTCCAGTTGACTGCTCCTACCGTTGCCGTATTGTCTAAGCAAAGCCAAGGCGCTGCCATTGAGGAAAGTTACGTTACTTGTAACCCAGTTTTCTACTTTGACGACAAGGTCGAAGACAAGTACAAGTGGGCATTGAAGGAGAACTTCTTTGGAAGAGGTAGATTCGTCAGATCCCAGGACGGCGTTTTACACGTCCAATACTACGTTTATGTCTTGCGTTAAGTAACTTTAGAATATACACGTATGACAGTCTAGATCATTGTTGAACACGGGGATAGGTTGTTGCCAATCTTACCCGTGGTCGTGCAGGCATTGACAAGAGGTGGATACGAGTATACAAACCCACCTAGCTCGGCAAAGGGGGCGGCAGGCAACATGCCTAGAGGAATATTGGAGATCTAGGAGGGATATAGAACGTTGGTTGTGACGTGCTGGTGCCATCTGTAGCCCTCCACGACTCATTCAACTCTCTGTACAACACCCTTTGGAAACTACAGCCACCTCGACGTGCCTCCCTCCTTGTAGAAATAAGATTATTACCTATTGAATAAAACAGTATGTATATAATATATGTATTAAAACCAGAAAGAAGCTCACTTTATTCCACCTATTTCATCCGCGCATGCGTGGGAATGGCGCGGGGTGGGGCGCCCGCGTTACTCTTAACAACATGAGTTGGATTGGTTGGAAGTCAAGGATTCACCTCTCAAGTTGACGTTGGATTTGCCCTTGGCGTTAGCAGCGTTTCCGGAGTTAGCATTACTAGTCATCTGAGCCTTTATCTGTCTTGCCATTGTGTAGAAGGCTTGCTCAACGTTTGTGGAGGATAAGGCAGAGGTTTCCAAGAATGGAATGTCCAAAGCGTCGGCAAACTCTTTAGCAGCTGTGTATTCGACAACCTTTTTGTCAGACAAATCGGCCTTGTTACCAACCAACAACTTCATCACCCCGCCGGTGGCATAACGGTCGATTTCTTGTAACCATTGCTTGACATTATTAAAAGACTCCTGGTCGGTGACATCATAGACAATGATGATACCGTGTGCGCCTCTGTAGTAAGAAGAAGTGATGGTTCTGAATCTTTCCTGGCCTGCGGTATCCCAGATTTGCAATTTGATAGTCTTGCCATCCAACTCGATAGTTCTGATTTTGAAATCAACACCGATGGTGGAAATGTAATCTGGAGTATATGTGTCATCAGCAAATCTCAATAACAAGCTGGATTTACCGACACCGGAGTCACCGATCAACAATAATTTAAATAAATAGTCGTATTCGTTATTCATAACTGAGGGATGGTCTATGGGGCTGTTGTAATAGGGTGCTTGTAATCAAAGGAAAGGAAGAAAGTAAAGAAAAAAATGTAATAAATTGATGACACGGAAACAAACAAAACAGTAGAAGAAAAATAAAACAGAATAGTGTATGTAAGAACCTTGGTTAGATTAAGCGTGATCTCTGTGTCCCTTGTTTTCACAATACAAAAATGAAACAATGAAGTGCTAAAGATTTGCCAAAGGAAGATTGTCAAACAAGAAGTAATCTATAAATGATCAACCAGGAGGAAATTGTTGGTGGGTGATTTGATTGTTAAAGGAAGGCAAGCAAGCAAGCAACCAGAGAGATATAGAGAGAGAGAGAGAAAAAATCCTACAAAAAAAAAAAATGGGCAAAAGGTACGAACTCTCACTCACTCCATACCACACACACACAAAAGACAAAGAAAAAATCAGAGCCTGAGAGTTTCAAGTGATAAAGTGGCGGACGCAGCCACCCATACATACTGTTTTTTTGGGAACAAGGCCACGACTTGCATTATCTGTGCCACGCATACACGACTGAATCTATATATTTCTCCCCCCCTATTCTCATCTCTTCAACTGCAAACACTGTGGGAACGGGGAAGATGTTGTGGTGTCCTCTAAATTGTTTTTATTTTGTCTACTCTATCTTCTTGCCAACGTCTTGGGCTGCTTGTCTAGTTGATTTGGACCCGGTCACTTTCTTTTTGGCAATCATAACCATCTTGTAGAACCAAAATACATTAAGGCAATCAAGCAAAAAGTTCAACCCCAACAACGACAATGGCATCAACTTATTGACCTCGTTGAACGTGTAACTGATGTCAACCGCAAACTGGAACACAGCATAAAATCCCCAGAAGATACGGGCAAAGAAGAACACGGCAATCAACAACAATCCGTTAATGACAAGAAACTTCTCACTGAATGTTCCGGCTGGCAATTTGGATGCAAACCAGTTGAGATTGACAAATGGGGTACTCAATTCAAATGCCAAAAAGGCACCAGCCCAAGGCTGGCCATAAGGGAAGAGCCCAGAAAAGAAGGCATACAGAGCTGCCAATGCGTGGAACAAGAACCCCACACCAAACAAGGAGAAATACCTGGCACAGACATAGATGTCCCAAATAAAATATCCAACGGTCACGGAACAGGTCATTGCACCAAAGTCGGTCAGACCTAACAACGAATTGGCTGGATCAGCGTCCCTGTTGGCAAAGTGGGGGTTGTTCAAGTGGAGAAGCAAAAGGACAATGGAAACAAAACACTGGACCATGGAAGTGACGTGCACATCGAAATTGACCCTGGTTCCTTTGGGCAACTTGGTGTACCCTGTGCCCATGATTATAGAAAAGATTGGGCCCGATAACAATTGCACGGCAAAGTAAAAGACAAACGAGACAGCGATCTCATGCCAATGCTTCTCCAAACCGTTGCTTGGGTTCTCCGGGAATGGTCTGTACTTCAAGAATGGGTCCTCTGTGACTCGAGGAAGCTTTGAAAATAGATTGTCAAGGAGCATTGATAGTTTGGTAATAGCACGGATTAGTTTGGAATAGGGGTAGTGAGCGAACTGTTGATCTGTGGTGTTTCTCTCCGCTTGTGTGAACTTGTGGATGAATTGAACTTCTCTGGAGGCTAGCTACGAGAGGGAATGGAAGCAAAGAAAAGGGGGAAAGATCTCGCAACCAAGGAAGTAAAAAAAAATTTAGATGAAGAATCAAGACGTATTTATCCAATTCTGGATAAATTCTTGAATGTGGTTTTGGTGTTTTGAGGAGATTTTTTTTGGTCGTTCTGTCTGCTGTTGTTTTTTGTGATTCGACATTCTGCTTCGTTTTCTTTGGCCCTCGGCGACAGGTCTTTGGGGCGACTGCCACCACGCACGGGACGGGGAGTCAGGGACGATCCGCCCACGAGTATGCTTCTTTCTTTTTTTCTCTTGCCGTTACCCAACATTTTTTGCGCTGCTGCCGTCAGTCGACTGTTCGTTATCTTCTTGGGTTTCGCCGGCCCTCCCCTTGCCCTCCTTCCCCCCCTTGCCCCCAGTGGTTTTATTAAAGATTCATTGTGTGTCATGTGATCTGTATGGAAGGACTTAGATCTGGATAAGGTGTAGAAGCTTCAAATGCGTGTTCTTTCTTTTCCCGCCTGGGGTTTCTGTTGGGAGTTACTCGAAGATGGCGCCTTATTGTCTTGTGCCACACCTTGTCACCTTCCGTCTCGGACTTCAATTGGTTCGGGGGAGTGAGTTGATCTCGAGCAAGGTGTAGATCTTTTTTTTTTACAAGGAAATCTCTACCAAATTATACCGTAATTAAATATCACCCACGGCAAGTGACTACTCAGGAGATAGTCACCTTATTGTTTCGAGGTATCCTGCACTCGTTCCTCCCCCTCTCTTTAGCATGACACAGAAGGGGGCAAGATGTAGGCGGCCTAAGTTTGCATGGATTACATATCGCCTTTACTACCAGCACCTCTCTCTCCAGAGGGAAAAAAAAAGACGCAGCCAACTCAGACAACAACCAAAGTGAGAGAGAGAGAGCAAAAAAAAACATCCAACCACAAAACATACAGGACAAATTTTCCTGTGCTGCTTTTTTTATTTACCACTCTTCTTTACTGTTTTCCTCTTTTTTTTTCTTGTAAGATTTTTGTAATTGCAACAGCCACCGCTCCTCAACCACAATGGACTTGCTAGGTCGACTTGCCTTCCCTTATTTCCAGGATGATGACTCCACCGCCACATTAAGCAAGTTAATATTGACAGATGAATTGGATTCAAGGCGGACAATTTTGAGTTTGAACGACAAGAAACAGATCGAATCGCTTAAATTGGTGTACACCAACACCCAGCAGCCAATTCACCATCTACCTTCCTACATCGAGAACCCAGACAGGGAGGAAAAAGATACGTTTCCGTTATTAGTCAAAGTCAGCCCCGAATTTAGCAAAATAAAGTTCCATGTATCCATCAAACCCGAGACTGGGTTCGCTTCGCGTTCTTTGGTCATTGTAAAATCAATTGGCATCACCGACGTGGATATCTTGAAGAACCAGCTTTACGATGATACCAACCCAGAGAGCTCCCGAACCGAATTGTCCCGATTACAGTACTCGAAATTGCCAATTGATGGCAACAACCATGTATTCCAGAAAGTAATTATTAATGATTTTTATGACCCGAAAGTAGTGAATGACACCAAATTGACAATATCATTGTGGGAACACGACTCCGAGTCGAATGACTTCAGACATCTTCTAAACTTTAGCTTATGGATAGACAAGTTACCTGTTGTCGAACAAAGAATCAACACGTCGCTGTTCTCGTTGCCAACTAAAGGTCAGCCGTTGGAGGACAAGTCTCCCGAATCGAAGCTATTCAACTTGGGCGATTTCCGCAAGGAGTTTAGTATTGACATCGAGGATGGGCCAGAATTTAGAAAGACGCTAACTAAACTAGAGAATTCCGTGCCATTTGCTAGAAAGGTTTACAGCTCCTTGATTGACGAGTTTAAATCCTTGGAATCTAGTGTCAGAAAGATATCGGCATCCAAGATCAAGATCATGGACGCAGTCGACTCGTTGGTCGATTTGGAGTCAGCTTCATTGTTACGAGAGTTTGGATTCAAACATGATTTCCACGTGGTGTTCCGGGCATTGTTTGAGCCATTTGAGAAGAATATCGCTTTCTTCTTTGAGAACATATGCGACTACAAGACGTTGACGAAAGTGTACAACAATATCGGTCTCAACCAAGTGGACTCAGTCAACCCTCAAGCAGAGATGCAAAGGAAGTTTGAGTCTGATTCCAAGGAGTACTATAGCTGGCTAAATAAGTATCTTTCTAACGAGAAAGAGAGACCCGAGCTGAAATTGTTAGCAAAGAGAAAAGTGTTTGAGTTGTCAAAGTTTGACTATTTGAACAACCTTAGCAAAGTTACCAACAACCAGTACGTAAACGTCTTGGTGGAGAACCTATTCAAGTTTCTTAACTTGAAATACGATGAACGCCATCCCAGATTCCTCGACTACCGTGCTTTCAAAGACAAGAAATCCAATCAGAATCTTCTTGGGGACAACTACCAAATCTACCTTAATGTGTTGTTGAGATTCAATAGCGAGAAGTACCAGTTTAGACAAATGATTGAAGCCTGCCAGACGAACGAGGAGCTCACCAATTTAATCCGCCACAACAGATTGAACCACAAGCCAACTGGTGGGGCAACATCAAGCCCACCAACTAATGCAACAAATTCATCATCCAACCTTATTGCTTCAAACATCGACGAGTTCATCGTGACCAAGGAGAACTTTGATTTGATTTTCTCGGATAGCGAGCCCCCAAACCATGAAACTAGTAGTGACGATGCAGAGAAATCAGGCATATTGTTCACTCTCGGAGGTCAAAAGAAACAAGGATGGCACAAGGAGTGGGTTGTATTGGAAAAGGGTCAGTTGATTGAGTATGCCGACTGGAGAAAGGGTAGAACACCAATAAACAGACCTATTGAAATAGCGTTGGCTAGTGTCAAAGCCATAACCTATGACAAGAGACAGTTTTGCTTTGAGGTGTTGACGTCCACGGGAACCCGACGCGTGTTCCAAGCTTTTGACAACGAAGATAGAAACAAATGGGTCAAGGCGTTGTACAATGCTGGTCAGTTGGTGAATACGCTGAGATTGGAAAAGTCGTTTGGCAGGGACCTCACGCGTGAGGGGCGCAAGAAAACTATTGGCAAGTTGATCACTGACTTCAAGGAGAAGCCAGTTATTCCTGGTCAGGACAGATCAATCTCGCCCATTTCCTTAACTTCAAAAGCCCAACCAGTCGAAAAGGATTACCTACATTTGGTTCGTTCAATTCCAAACAGTGACAACAGCAGCTGTCTAGATTGTGGTTCAATGGAGCTGGTGGAATGGATTTCTATAAACACCTTGTCGTGCTTCTGTGTCAAGTGTGCTTCATGCCACCGTAACATTGGGTCCCATATCACCAAGATTAGATCGTTAAAATTGGACAAGTTTGAGAATGAAACTGAGTTGTTATTGAAGTATATCAACAACCGCAAGGTCAATTCGTACTTGGAAGAGAACTTGCCACCGGAGGAGAAGATCAAACCTGAAATTGACGATGAACACCGACTCCAGTTCATTAAGAACAAGTACCTGTTGAAGAAATACAAGTCAGTGATTCCTGATGTCAACAACTTGCTCATCAAAGCTATCCAAAAAATCAATATCTCAGACGTATTGAAGTATATACTTTGTGGTGGTGATATCAACCTCAACATTCAGATCAACATCCCTAATAAGAATGAGTATTTGGTGATTTCCTTGTTTGAATATTCTTTAAGGAAATATATTGAGATTACGGACGATTACGATCAGCCATTTGGTGGAACTTCCAAAAAATTATTTATAATTTCAGAATTGTTGATTTTGAATGGGTGCAAAGTGTCTGAGCATATCAAAGATTTGCAGAAAGAGGATTTGGGGTTGACTGATGCGGCTATAGAGTATTGGAAAATCAGAAGCTTGAAGCTTAGTGGAACGAGACTGAATCAATAGAGAGTGATATTGCTTAGTTTTTTTTAATGTTTAGGGAATATATAGCATTTCTTGTATTAATAATTTCTAATATGTTAATCATTCATTAGATTATTGGTTGCGCTTGCGCTATAAAAAATCTAGTTGCAAAAAGACAGAAAAATATAAAACTTTCTGCAAAGACAAAAACAAAAAGCCAACAAAAAAAGAAAAACAAAAAGGAATAACAATTCCCCCCCAAAAAACCGATTTACCCACAAAGAGACAAACTTGATATTCCAGATGAGGGTAACGAGAGAAAAGAAACCACCCATTTCATCATCCTCCACGCCCTCCACGCCTTCTCCGAAACCCAACCAAGCGTCGGAGTACCGGTTGTCGAAATGCATCGGACGGGGAAACTTTGGCGACGTGTATCGAGCAGAGCAGAAATCGACGTCAAAAGTAGTGGCCATCAAGGTGGTGAATCTCGACGAGTCCCCGGACGATGTGAAGCAGATCATCAAGGAGATCCACTTCTTGTCGAAGTTACGCAACCCAAACATCATCCAGTACATCGAGAGCTTCTCGCAGGAGTACAACATGTACATTGTCATGGAGTACTGCGCCGGCGGTTCGTGCTCAGACTTGCTCAAGTTCCATAAGAAGTTGCCCGAGGACGTGGTTGGCTACATCATCAAGCGGGTCTTGATGGGGTTGAGGTACTTGCATCTGGAACATAAGGTTCACCGGGATATTA
Source organism: Candida pseudoviswanathii (assembly GCA_030565125.1). Taxonomy (NCBI): domain Eukaryota; kingdom Fungi; phylum Ascomycota; class Pichiomycetes; order Serinales; family Debaryomycetaceae; genus Candida; species Candida pseudoviswanathii. Next base: position 19,160 of record JAJMBE010000006.1, on the reverse strand, counting down.
AGCTGGCTAATGTGTTGTTGACGGAGACGGCCGAGGTGAAGTTGGGGGACTTTGGAGTGTCTACGGAGATCACGATGACCAAGATGAAGAAGAAGACGTTTGTGGGGACGCCCTTCTGGATGGCTCCGGAAGTTATCACGAGAGCACGAGTCGGGGAGTCTGCGAACAATGCCAGTACTAATGGAGGAGACGTTGATGGGTATGACGAGAAGGCAGATATTTGGTCTACTGGGATAACAACAATCGAGCTAGTGACAGGCGCACCACCACTTTCCCAATATGATCCATTGAAGATTCTATTCGACATACCCAAACAGAGACCCCCAACGTTGCTGGGGTACGACTGCAGCAGTTTAATTAAAGACTTTGTCAAGTACTGTTTAATCAAAGACCCCAAGCAGCGACCATGTGCCAACTTCTTACTCCACCACCACTTCCTCACGCGCAACAACGGCAACAACACCGCGTGGAACGACAACGCACGAACCAAGTTGATGCGCTTGATTGCTAAGAAAATGGTGCATGATAACCACAAGCCGGGGTACAAGCCCCGTTTCGGGATCGCTAACAGCAGACTAGACAAGGATAAAGAAAACGTGGAGACGCCAATCGAGTGGGAATTCAACGAGACCTTGATTCAAAAAGACTCCAAATTGGCTGTCTCGTCATCCAAAACATCTGCTTCGTCCACATCTTCTTCCCCTTCGACTGCCTCATCACGTGACAAGAAGAATGGTGGTTGTGGTGGTGAGACGCGCTCGGTTAGTGGCAGCAGTTACTACGGGACGAATGCAGCAGCAGGAACAGGAGCGGCAGGAGCACATAATGGCGATAACATTTCGCTTATATCGTCGTACAACAGCAAGGGGGAGTTGTTGTTTAGCTGTCTAGAAAGAGTTCATCTCAGAGCACGTGACGAAAGTACTAAATTGGGGGTGGAGGAGTTTATTAATAATGTGCATAAGTTTGAGAAGGAGAACCCTGGGTTCTGCACTGCTGTTATTGAGGAAGTGATGAAGTATATACGCGAGTGATATTAGAAGGCCCAGGCGGGTAAGACAAAGTGTTTGGAGTGGAAGAGTAAGTGCATACAAAGTAATATACAAGAGTTAAAGAGCTATGGATGGGATGGATGGATGAATCGGATTTATAAGGGCGGAATCGCCAGACAGAGAGAAAAAGAAAAAAAAAAAGGGCGTTTGTGACACAAAGACAGGAAACGCGAAAATTGGAGATTGCTTCCTTTTTTCTGTTTTGGTTTGATTGGGTAGTGTGATTGAACCGGGGGGGGGACACTACTTTACAATGGAGACAGCTTTTTTACGTGTTTCGCTGCCCTCCCCTTTGGAACGCTAAAACATTCTTCATTAAACAGATTTACTTGCTTGCTTCTTCTTTCAAAACACATCCCACAACACTCACTCTCTCTCTTCCATCATTCCCATCTCTGTCCTTTTTCTTTCTTCACCTTCATCTACCACTATCCAATCCTAGGACTCACCTAAGATCAACCACCACCACCACCACCACCTTAGACACCCACTTCGTTCACCCTCCTTCTTTTTTAAGGTTTCTTTTTTTCGCAACATTCAACAACAACATCCCACCCATCCAACCACGTCTAATCCCATACCGAATGACAAACATACCAACCATCCAGGTGCCTCCCGAAACACCACGAGCTAACACCAAAGACGTCTCCAGTTCAAACCAAGGCAGCATAAACCGCAACCTAGTCACACCCTCTTTTTCCTTTGGGTTGAGTTTCCTGCCCTCCTTCAACTTCAATTCTCCCACCGTTCAAGGCGTCTCCCCAGGCAATTTCCTAAATTTCACCAGAGCTCTAAATAAAACCCCATCCACATTAATAACAACCCCCGTCGCATCCAAAAAGCATAATAAGTTCCTCGAAGCATTGACGAAATCAGCCACAGACGACGACACCACCAGCAACGTAAACAGCAACAAGACGGAAAAAGACCAGGTTGATTCCACCCACGAACAAGATCATGAAGAGGACGAAGAGGAAGAAGATATGTGGTCTAGCATAAATACATCGCAGGCGCAACACAACTCCACCAACCAAACATCCATATACGAAGAAGAAAGTGGAGAATCGAAACCTAACAGTGCGTTTTTGACACCCAACAAATTGGTGCTTGATAAAATTAAAGAAGAACCCAAAGCATCTCCTGGGTTAGAGCAAGCTGCTGAAATATCTCCAAAGTCCAGTGATGAAGCACATGTGGTGAAAAAGAGAAAGTTGTCCACTAGCATCGTTGCCAACAATGTCACGGATTCACCGAACAACTCCATTGCGTCCCGGATAGATTCCACCATGCAGACACCAATCAATCGTCGAAGATCAAGTGTTGCATTGGGCTCACAGTCGAATCCACAATCGGCATCTGGTGCTAATGGAACTGATGAGAAGGTCTGGTGGCCGGATTTGGACAACGTATTGATCAACTCATTGTACAAGTACAGGAAGTTCAGGGAGGACCAAGAGTCGTTCAATGCGTCGTCAATCTTGAAGAAGACGTCTCAGAATAAGATCATTTCAAGGATGTTGTTTAACAAGACTGGTATATTGAGAACGACAAAACAGATATCGTCTCGTATCTTCCGTTTGTCCAAATCTGGCAAGCTCGTCAAAGATTCCAACACGAAAACCCCTCAGACTGTTGGGTCAACCAATGAAGAAGTTGATGATTTGATACTAACGCCATTGGAAGACTTGATAAGCGTGCATGGATCCATGGACTCTACCAAACACAATGCCGTGATTGACGATGAATTGGACATGTTGCTAGCCTCGTCGCCGTTGGGAGAGGAATTTGACGATATTGCATACAGGTTGAGTGTTAGAAACTTCAAGTTGTCTTACAGGAGTGCTCAAGATCTTCACAATTTCACCAATTTGGTCTCGATAGATGTGACAAGAGCAATCGCCATCCCATTGGAAACTCAAGTTAGAGAGAAGCTCAAAAGGACGAACGTTCCAACTTGGGTAATCACCCATGATTTGAATCTAAATTGCAACCACATCACTACTTCAACACCGAGGTCTGCCATTTCTCCAATGGCTCCACAGTTCCACCAACAACAAATGCAGCACTTGAACTTGACTAGAAGCACGTTCCAATCGTACATGACGTTGGATGTGTCATGCAACGAGAAATCACATTCCATGCTCAATTGGAGAAACTCAATCACTGTTTACAAGAAAAGTGAGAAGATGCTTGACGTGGTTGATGTTATTAATGGTTACTTCAGCGAGTCGTCGAAAAGCTACACCTTGCAAATTCCATTCTTGAAAAACTTTTTCATTGGATACATTGGATTCCTTGTGAATGGTGGAGCAATTACCCCCGAGGAGAACTTGAAGATAGTGCAGATCATCTACAGCAACGCCAAGAACGAAGAGATGGATTTCAACTTGGAGCGTTCTCATATCCGTGCTTACATAGTACACGAGTTTAACATGGCTGGAACTTCTGGAAGTTCCAAGCTTGATATTGTGAATGTCCATGAGGAATACCGTTCTCCACCTCCACGCTCGGAGGAGCCAGTTGAGATTGATGACAATGAGACTGTCCTTGCCGATTCATCGCCTTTCAAGATGTCGCCAAATTCGGGGAGAAGTTGGGATACACCAAGCAAATCGAGGTTGAAGATCGATGCTAGCCGTGCCAACATAAATATGGGTGTCAATGCTGGTCCAATGACAGCTCCAATTTACAACGCCGAGCTCTTGAACAGGAAGATGCTTGATGATCAAGAAAGATTGAAGTTGCAGATGCAAGTTGCTCGTCCGCCATTGATGCATTCACAGTCGGTATCGAATATCAACTTGACGGCACAGAGCCAGAATGGGTCACCAAATGGCATGCCTGCTAACCATTCTGTTCCTTCGTATTCTCCACAACTTCACAATGCACAGATGCCACTAGGGAATATGATGCCTGCTAACCCAATGCCTCAAGCCAACAACATCACCCCTTATCAGATTGCACAACAACTGTTCATGGCAAGAGCACAACAGATGCAAGTTCAACAACAGCAGCAACAACATCAAATGCAGAACTTTAACAGCTCGCCTCAGATGCAACCACCAATGGTTCAGCAAATTCCGGTTCCACAGCAAGCTGTCCCACAACAAAGGGTTTCTCCTCCGCTTCAAAACCAAATGCCTCCACAAATGGTTGCACCCAACATGCCACAGCAACAGCAGCAGCAAATCCCTATGCAAATGGCTTCACAGATGCAGTTCCAGAACGTTGCCAACCAAAACATGCTTACACCTAATAACAATGCAGCCATGGCACAACATCAAATGATGCAACAGATGATGCAGCAGCAAAGGCAACAACAACAACGAGTCCAACAACAGCAGCAACAGCAACAACAGCAGCAGCAGCCACGACAGACTATCCAATTCCAGCATGTGATGCCAAACATGGGGATGATGCAAGTCAATCCGCAAACTCCGGCTGGTAAGAGCACCAATCATGGTGACAACTCATCCAAACAATCTAACCACGGCAGCAAAGAAGGGAGCAAACCACCAATGCAGATCACGTTTGCACCCATCATAGGACACGATCCGTCTCATGATATGAAGAAAGTGCAGAAATCCAACAAATCCAGCGTCATGCATTGTTTCCCGTCCAATGTGCAAGTGATGTACAAGCCAAAGAAGTAACCATAGACGGGTTTTGTTTTATATATATATATACATATACATTTCAGTTCTATAGATAGACAGTACAGAAACCATTTTTAGTAATTTGTTTCATATGCAATGGGTTAATTTAAGTACGGCTGTTTTGTGGATGGTTGTGATAGTCTGCTAATTAAAATGTTCCGTCGAGACCGGTTAAGCCGCAAGCAACCAGCGTTTGTGGGTCCGCTTGGGGCAGCGGGCAACGGAGCAAGGAGAAAACCTAAGGGAAGAAATGGCAGCAAACAAACAGGAAAAAAAAAGAGAGAGCGAGAGAAGAAGAAGTTACTTGCAAACCACCCCAGTCTTCCCTTCTCCACTCCCACAAGAACCACACCCTTTTATATTTAACTACACCAATCAACAACAACCATGCCTACACCAGTACAGGATGACAATGGGCCCGACGCCAATGTCCTTTCGTCTATGGTCAGACACACCAAGTCCGACAAGGGTCCACGACGTGTGACATCACCGGGGAAACAGCTGCCAGAGACATTACTCCGTCACTTCAAGTTGATATCTGTCAACTTCAAAGAAGCAGCATTGGATAGCCCTAGTTTCAGAGCGACTATCAACCACTTGGACTTGCAGATCACCACCATTGAACAATGGTTGATGGCGTTGTCGAGCACGTTTAAAAAGATCCCGAAATATGTCAAGGAAGTGCAGGGGTTCTGTAACTCGTTCTTGGAGCACTTGGTGCCTACGTTCTTGCAGGACGGTATCATAGATCAAGAGTATACTGTGTCGGCTCTACATACGACGTTGGACGGTTTGAAGACTATCTGGGGGTTGAGTTTACAGTCGTTGAATGTGAATACGAGGTCGTTGGACACAATCAACAAGTTCAAGAGTGATCACATCCCGAAATATCAAGAACTAAGGAGACGTTTTTATGAGTGTCAGAATAAATATGACAAGTATTTGAGCATCTATGTGTCGACTTCCAAGTCTAAAGACCCCTTGGTTGTCATGGAGGACGCCAAGCAATTGTTCCTTGTCCGAAAAGAGTACATCCACGTTTCGTTAGATCTCGTCATTGAACTCAAAGACTTGTCCAAGAGTTTGAACTCGTTATTGATTGGGCTAAATACTGAGTTGTGGAAGAACAAGTTGAATGTTTTCTCACCAAGAGGTCCAGGTGACCATATTAAAGAGCAATGGGAAAAGATCCAACGAATTCAGGCATGGAACGATACGTACAGTTTGGCGATCGAGAGGTTGTCTTCCGATATGATTGCTGCTAGGAACCAAATCGAAGAAGGATGTAATTTGCAATTTCAACCATCTTTGAACCCCAATGATTTCAGAGCTACCGGTATCAATAGCCGAACGTTGCAGGAAATTGATGAGCCAGGTATTGAGAAGCACGGTTATTTATTCATGAAAACATGGAGCGAGAAATCGGCCAAGCCATTGTGGGTGAAAAGATGGGCGTTCATCAAAGATGGCGTCTTTGGGCTCTTGGTTCTTAGTCCGTCACAGACGTTTGTTCAAGAAAGTGACAAAGTCGGCATATTATTATGTAATGTGAGGTATGCCCCCAACGAGGATCGTCGCTTCTGTTTCGAAATTAGAACCAGCGAGTTCACTGCCATTTTCCAAGCTGAAACTTTGGTTGAGTTGAAATCATGGTTGAAAGTGTTTGAGAACGAAAAGAATAGAATCTCGGGCTCTGGTAATGTCCATGATGGGTTATTCCACATTGCTTCGAGCAGGTTCCCGCCTATCATTTCAGAATTTGCATCTACTGTCAACACAGTCATTGATAAAGAATTGACCCACACGAAAGTTGTCAACGCAGAAGGTCAAATCATCACATCGAGTTCATTATCTGGTCATATTGAAAAATTTGAAGTGTTTTTTGAGAGGTACATGTATTTCCAAATACCGAAAATTCAGCCTCCTTTCATCACGGACACCACAAAGTCATCGATTATTGCATACTGTTTGACTTCGGCTACTCCTATTCCAAATGCTTTGACAGCAAATATTTGGGGGTCAGTCAACTGGGGGCTCTACTATCTCCACGACACCGGAGATGACATGATGAGTCACCAAGAAGGACAAGACTTGGAGATGATTAAGTTCCAGGAGGAGCATCTTGGTGTCGACAAAGTGTACCCAGAGTTTTATCCGAGCGAGTTGGTCAACTTGGACATTCAGATGAAGGCATTGTTTCAGACTGTTGTCGAGCCAGGTGAGTACTTGGTGCTGTCCTTCAGTTGTGTGTGGGCGCCCAACTCCAAGCAAGAGTTGAGTGGACGTTGTTTCATCACCAACCGCCATGTGTATTTCTACATGCAGGCATTGGGGTTCGTTGCGTTATTCAAAGGATTCATAGGACAATTGGTCTCTGTGGACTATACTCAGCAACGTAATTACGATTTGATGAAGGTTTATAATGTTGACGGTGTTATCAAGATGAAGCTTTACCAAGAAAGCGCAAGCTTGATCAAGAAGAAGTTGGTGTATCTCATCAACAACATCACCAGTGAGAGACCAAAGGGCTTACGAGAAGTATTGGCTGCTTTTGCAGCTATTGAAAGAGAGGATGCGGTTGAAAAATTCGATCAAAAGATTCTTAAGGAAATCAACCAGCTTTCACGAGGACTTTCCAACAAGGCTCTCAAGAGGGAGAAGTTTTTCATTGGCAGTGACACTGCGTCGATCGAAAGCACGCAAGGTGCAGCTTTGGTTAAACACAAGATTAATTTCACTTCAGACTATGTTCTTGTTGGTGAAAGGACTTACTCGTTGCCGCCAAAGGCATTGTTCCATGCTCTTCTTGGGGATAAGTCGGCGCTTTTGAAGAGTCAGTTCTCATTTGCGTCTACTGAGTACCTTGTCTACAAGCCTTGGAAGACATCAGCCAACAAGACGATGTACCGAGACATGAATATTCCATGTATTTATGATGGCAGAAAATGCAAGATTAATGTGAGACAAGAAATCGACAACATGGAGGACAACACTTACTATACCTTCACCCAGGCGATGTCCAAGTTTGAGTTTATGGTGGGGTCACCATACTCGTTGGTTTACAAACTAGTTATTGTTGGAGACACCGGAAGAAAATCAAGAGTGTTCTTCTATTCCAAGGTTATCTTTGATAGAGCTTCGGTGTGCAACCCAATTGTGAGAAAAGTGTGTGAACAAATTGACGCCAACAAGATGGGCAAGTTGGACAGTGGAATCAAAGACGCTGTCAAGGAAATTGGAAACTCTGGACAAATTGTCAAAGCACTTTACTTGTATGGGAAATTGAGCCACACTAATGACCCAGAAACAATTGAGCCTGGCTCCACACTCAAATTCAGCTTGGCGTTTTTCTTGAAGTTGGGGTTTGGCAAAATAATTGTCAAGACATACGAGTCGTTAGTGCGAATTGTACGAACCGTGTACCAATTGTCGCTCTTGTTGCTCAAGAGTTTACGAATGAACTTGTTTTTGGTTCTTATCATAATTATTCTTGGACTTTTGAATGTGTTCTTCATTGGCAAAACCACGACAAGTTATTGGACAGTCCGAAGAGCAAACAAGTTGGCATACGATTATGTCACCAAGGAGCCATGGATGTTGCAAAGATCCATTTATTTGCAGGACATTCAAGACATGCTTCATGATAATGTTTCCATTGCCGATGACAATGCATGTTTCTCCAAATTTAAAGAAAAATCATTCATCTTTAACTTTGACACTGACACCGAGTGGAATGACTATTTTGGTAGTAACAGCAGGGAAGTTGCTAGACTGTTGAAGAACAGTTTCCAGGACATTGGAATCAAGCGTCATGAGTTGTTGGTGAAGTTGAAGATCTTGAAGGAAATGGAGCATGAGATTACGCTTGCGGAATGGCAGAACTGGCTTTTGAGTGAAGTCCGGAGATGCGATTACATTAGAGATAACATTGCCCACCAGATTAGTAAGGAGGATTCCTACGCTGAGGGGCTCCAGTACATCAGCGAGTATTGTCTCGAGTGTAAAAAGTCTCTCTCCGCATTGTTATAGTTTTTTTGTTGTTTTTTGGCAATTACAAATACACAGATGTTTATAGACCGGTCTTTAGAATGTCACAAAGGAGGCTGCAGTAGCACAAACAAAGGTCGGAAAAACGGTGGATCAAATGCCTATCCCCCCCCCCCCCCACCTTACCTTTCTCTCGGGTGGGTAAATATATAACCGGGTGGGAGAGAGAGTATCACCAACGTTTGGGGCTTCATCGGTGTCAGTTTTTGGAGTTTTGGGGGCTTTGACTTGTGGGTCTTGCATGGTGACTGGGGTTATGGGCCCTTCTCCTCATCTGACGGATGTGTTTAGGTTATTAAGTGGTATTTCCGCAGTGAATACCCGTGAAGGGGGAATCTCACCAAAACCATGATATGTAATGTGGAATCTTCAGTGAACCATGCAGTTGGGGAGTAGGAACCCACCACCCAAAAGGTGTTTAGAAAGTTAGAGCAAGTTGTTTAACCACAACACATAACCAGAGACAGGCGCTTATTAATGTGAGCTAATTGTGAAACTTACGTTGACCTGCGCCAGATTTCATTTCGCTTCCTCCTCCTCCTTCTCCCCCTCTTATTGTTCTTCTAGACTATAAAACAGCAAGCAGAATCCCCCTCCGCCTCAACTTTTTCTACCTTCTTGTTGTTGGTCCAATAAAACAACTCAGCTTAGTCATAAAGTAAGCTTCTTAAACGACGGAGAAGAAAAAACCCACACCCCAAAACAAAGAGATTCTCATCGCCCCCTAAAGGAAAAAAAGGAAGAGCACCAAACCAAACTAAGAACCCCAAATGCCGGTTTCGATCGTCCCATACATAATTTCAGGGGAAGAGGTCGCTGATCACACCCACACATTCCCTGTTTACAGCCACGAGGACCCCCAGGTCGTCCTCCACGAGTTCAGCTACTTACCAGCCACGCACTCTAACATTGCTTCTGTGGCCACTAATGCCAAGAATGGTTTCAAACAATGGTCGGCTGTGCCTGTATCGAAGAAAATCGAAATCTTCACCAGATACAAAACCATCTTGCAAGAACACCGCCAAGAGTTTATTGAAGTCCATAAGGAAATCGGTGGGCCGGACTGGTTTGCTAACTTGAACATCGATGGGATCATTGGACAGGTGCAGGAATACACTGGACATTTGGGTAATGCGGAGGGTGAGATGTTTCACTCCGAAGGCAATGAGTTTGCCTTGACGGTGAGACAGGCAGTGGGGCCCGTGCTTGCGATTTCCCCCTGGAACGCTCCTGTGCTTTTGGGCGGGAGAAGCATACTTGCTCCATTGGCCGCTGGTTGTTCTGTGATTGCCAAGTCCCCGGAAAGAGCTCCCCGTGCGTTGTACTTGTTGGTTAAGTACTTGTTTGAGGCTGGTGTCCCGAAGGATGTTGTGCAATTGGTGCATTTGAAACCGGAGGATAACCCGGGGTTCATTGATCAGATCTTGGCCACGGAAGCTATCAAGAAGATCAACTTTACCGGGTCCACGGCTGTCGGAAGAAGCATATCTGTTGCTGCTGCCAAACACGTTGTTCCATGCTTGTTGGAGTTGGGAGGTAAGAACGTTTCCATTGTGACCAAGGATGCCGATATTGCTAAGGCTGCAGGGAAGGACAATTGGGCTGCTTGGGCACACAGAGGTCAGATCTGTATGAGCACGGATCATGTTTATGTTGACGCCTCGGTGTACGACGAATACAAAGAGGAGTTGGTGAAGGCTGCCACTGAGGCGATAAAAGATCCCGACCATTTGATTTTCGAGAGAGATCCAATAGGAAGAAGCAAGGTTATTGCGTTGGTGGATGACGCGTTGGCTAAAGGTGCGTCCCTTGTGTTTGGCGACTACTCGAAGGATGCCAAAGACGACAGCAAACCATTAACGCCCTTGATTTTGGAGAATGTGACTCCCGAGATGAAATTTTTCGATACGGAAAGTTTTGGTCCTATTTTCGCCATTGAAAAGTTTACAAGCTTGGATACCTTGGTTGACAAGATCAACGATACTGAGTACGGATTGAAGACGGCTATTTGGTCCAAGAACATCATCTCCGCTATAAACCTAGCTAAGAGAATTGAATGCGGTGGTGTCCACATCAACAACTTTACCATACATGACGAACCACATCTTCCTCACGGTGGTGTTAAAACCAGTGGTGTTGGCAGGTTCAATGGTCGCTGGGGTATCGAATCCTTCCTGTATGTCAAAACAATCACTGTCGATTATTAGATTTTCATTTATTCTATTTTTCTCTATAGACCTTTCTTAGATAGTTGATCTGCAATCTCTAAATACAATGCAATAGGGTTGAAATTTGGATTCTGTGCAAACATCACCTTATCAAACACACTGCGTGCTCTATTTGTCCAATTGATCAAATCCAAATGATCAACCTCATCCAACGTGCCAATATACTGGCCCCACTTCGAGCTCTCCACACTCACAAGCCCATCATTATCAATCATATGCTTGAACCTATCCGCCTGCTCCTTTTCAATCTGGTACTTCATAACCAACCAAGTCAACCCAAACAAATTATACCACCGCGGGTTGAACCTCGCGCCGAATGAAAAGTACTGCACGCTCGGGTCATCCTTCACCACCTCGTTGAACTTCCTCATGTGCAGTGTCGTCAACTGGTATATCGACGGCGGACACACCTTCTTCAACACCCCATTGTCCCCAATCAAATCAACAATGAAGTCCGCACACTCCGACCCGTGGTGCGGCGTCAGGATCGTGGTCAATGACGCAACACGGTAGTTCTCGTTATCGTTGTGGATCCGCGAGATCAAGTACCGGCTATCGACTCCGCCCATGGAGTGACTTATCAAGTTCACCTTGATTGGCTGGTGCTTGTCCTTGAAAGTCGTGGTGTCGTCATTGGACGAGCCCGGCTTGTTGTATATGGATGATTTCGACTCCGTCTGTCGGAGTGCCTTGCATTGCTTCTCGATGAACTTGTCAAGACTGATTGCTCGACTCCTGATGTCGCCAAACGCAGGGACTTTGGCGATGAACACAGTGGATCCAAGGTTCTCGAGCGCGTCCTTGATGCCGTACCAGTAGTCGAGCTCAATGAGGCTTCGTTCCGTGATCTCTTTGGTCTTGGTCGTGGCCGTGGTGTCTTCGAGGAGGTTCGGGAGCGGGAAGAGACCGAGTCGGTCGAAGCCTGAGAACCCATGACATAGCACGATCGGGTACTTGGGGGCGTCGTAGTGGTCTTTGAGTTTGGCGAACTCGGATGTTATCACGCGGGCTGCTTTCTCGCCTTTGTCTTTGATGTTTATGACTTTGGAATAGTGTCGGACTGTCCTGAGCATGGGGTTGGGGTAGGGGTTGGTGGTGGTTTGTGATAGTTGCTACATTTTGGCTTTTTTGCTTGGGCGAGGTTGGATTGCTGTGAAATGAAATATGTGCGAACAATGGACTTGGGAATCATAAACTTTTTCGTGTTTTATTAATATATACAGAATACTTTAATTATCTTCCGCTGATACTCTTCATCATAAACTCTTTGATGCTACTGATAGAATTGATAGCATTCATACCGACTCCTCTTGCCCAGACCAATGGATAGAAATCAGTGGAGAATACCTTGTGCAACTTGTCACAGATTCCCAACAAGGCATGGTTAGCTGGCCAAGCATTAGCAACGTACTCTTCCAACACCAAAGTCGATCCAATATCCATACCCCTATCAATACCCTTTTCCAAAGCGTCAACCAACGCAGCAACGTCAGATTGTCCCATGTTTAAACCTTGTCCAGCCAATGGATGGATAGTGTGTGCGGCATCACCAATCAATGCTACTCTTGGAGCTACATAAGTATCGGCATGTGACATCTTCAATGGGAATCTGGCACGGGATCCTGGTATCACTTCAACCACTGGCAATGGGTACTTCTGTTCCAATTCCTCCGGGTTGAACTTTGACAACCTCCATTCGATATCCTTCAACACGGAAAAATCATCAGGGTTCTCATCCAACACTTTATAGATATAGTTCAAGTCAACTTCTTCCAACACCATAGCGGCAGTGACGAGATGCGGGAAGATCTTCTCATTGACCTTCAAAAGTATCTCTGCCAATTCCGGGGTGCTCGACCACACAATCGTCGCGTTATCCTCGGTCAACGGCAAGATCGCCAACGGTCCCGTCGTCAAAAACCTCTGCCACCCCACGGATCTGAAATCCTCATACTGCATCTTGACAGTCGCAACCACGCCAAACCTATCGTACTGCCACCCCCTAGACTCGATATGCGCATACTTACGCACGGGAGAATTATACCCGTCCGCGCCAACCAACAACCGCGTCTGCAACACCTCCCCGTTCGATAACTTCACAATGGGCCAGTCCAAATCCGAATCACCCACCTTCTCGTCAATCTCATTCAAGTCATGGTTGTCCAAATCTGGCTCCACGGGATTCACGATCTCCGTCACCTTCGTCGTGTCCTTAATCGTCGTGCCCTCGTCATCATCCAAGCTCTCGATCTTCGCCAACAACGAGCCCTGGATGTTAATCACTTCCACCATGGCCGCAAGAACTCCACGTCCGATCGTCGTCACGTCGAACTCAATGCGGGAGTCCGCGTCCATCGAATCATATGCCACGATCCCATCGTACTCCTTGACTCGATCCTCGTGGATGAAGTCCCAGCTGCCGATCCGGTTCTGCATGAACTCAATTGACTTGGGAGTCACGGACACGACACGATTGGTGTAGTTTTCCGGCGGGCTGTCTTGGAATTGACGCACAGGGTCAAGGGAGAACCCTTCCACTAGGGTGCATTTCAAGTGCTTGGTCTTGGGGGAGGTCTTGAGGGCCGAAAGAAGGGTCAAGCCGGCGGGACCCCCGCCTATTATCACCACGTCTTGTTTGGTTGTTGCTGTTGCTAGAGTTCTTATGAATCTGGGGAACATTTGGAGGAGTGTGGTGGTGGTGGTTTGGTTAAGAGAAGAGAAGAAATCGACCGATTATTTTTGTTTGTTCGTTGCGCTTAACTGGTGGAGGTGTGTGAAATTTCGCTGTTGTGTATTCATCGTATAGAAAACTGTTTAACACAAGTAATCCCATAGTCATATACATCGGAATCTCTATTAATTAAACTATAATACAAACAATAACAAGTAACCACGAAACCACGAAACCACGAAACCACGAAACCACGAAAGCAACCAAAAGGAAGGTGAAAAGAAAAAGCTGCGTCAGTGATCGACCATTCCCTGTCTCTCTATAACCCATGCACTTAAACCAATCAGTTCTTGGGAATGTTCTCCAACTTGACTTTACCGCTCTCAACCCAGTATGGGTCAATCAACTTTTCCTTCTCTTCGTACATGTACTTGTACGAAGTCTTGATAGTACCGTCGCTAACACCAGTCTTGTCTGAGATCTTGGATGGGGGCAAGTCAACGCCAAACACAAGCGATGCCATGTAGATAACGGTCGCTGCGATGGTAGTAGGAGATCTACCTGCCAAAACACCAACCTCTTTGCATCTTCTAGCAATATACTCGGCACCATTGGTGACTTGCGCATTGACACCCAAGTGGGAACAGAATCTTCTGATCAAATCTTCTGCCGACGTCTGTGTAGTTTGGATACTGTCTTGGCTGTAGTAAGCAGCGTTTGGATTAGCTGCATTCTTCTCACGGATAATCTTATCCATGATCTTGAAAACCTTACCAATCTCCTTACGAGGTACATTAGTCAAGGCCCAAATTTCCTTAAAGGAACGAGCAACATTTGCCTTTCTGCACCCAATGAAAATGGATGCCGCCATGATACTCTCCTGCGACTTACCTCTTAATGGTTTTTCATCATAGACCATCTTGTAGACTTCCTTAGCACCGTCCAGTACAATCTTTGGTAACTGGTACCCGTCACACATCTGCGATATCTTGACATAGGCGGCCGCCAATGCATTATCCTTCTTATCCACCAACGACTTGGACTGTGCCCTGTTTAATTCTCTACCAACCTTGGTGTTGTCGGGCACGTAGGAAATCATGGTCGACAAGTCTTCCGTGTCTAGCAAAGGATTACCGGCATCTCCTACACGAGATGGATCATCACCGTTTTGGTCATCATTGCTGAACGTTCTCCATTCGGATCGGGTGTCGACCACTCGATCACTCAAAACTAGTCCACAACTACCACATACAATGTCTCCTTCACTGAACCTTTCTACTAGATCTGGTGGGAATATTTTGCACTCGGGGCATGTCAAGGTGACGTTCAAGTTGGGCCCCACGTACTCTTGAACTGCTGTTGTTGATGTTGATGGCGACATCTGGGTGTGAGTGATTTGTGCTGGTGATCAGTGATGTGGGTTTGTTTGGATGAAGATGTGTTATAATTATTAGGAATCTATTGTGAACTCGAATTAACGGTACAATAGGGGGAAGCTATAGTGATTATAATGCTAGTTAGTATATGAAGATGTAATAGATTGGGGGTAGAAAGGGTGTGTGGTGATAGGGTGCGGTGATGGTGATGGTGATGGATGTGATAAGGTCTGACTAGAAACTGCTTTGCATTTTTTTCTTTCTTTGTCGTTTGTTTCAAAGTCACGCTTTCCTTTATTGAGTGGGTCGTGTGCGCTGGCCAGGAGATGAAACGTGTATCTGTGCACATGAATGCAAAATTGCAAAAACGCAACAACCTATGGATTAGTAATGTCGTTCATAGAGATGGGGAGAGAGAGAGGGAGGGGAGTCGTATTGATTAAGGAATTGCATACTCTAAGGTCTTTTATACTTTCTCGTTACTTTTGGCAAAAATATTGGCAAGCACCAGCGTGAATGGCACAGTTACACCTGTATAATCAGCTAAATCAGAGTCTGTATGACCATCCTTCTCCATCAAGTGGTCCCTGGCTTTGATGTAACCTCGTAGGACCAACAAAGTGCTAGCACATACGACAAAGGAAACACCTGTAAAGACTGAACAGTAGACATATCTCGTAGGATCCACACCGACAGCCTCGCCTTTGGTCAATGCCACACCAATCACTGGAGAAAACAACCCTGAAATCCCCATCAAGATGTAAACCTTGGACACAACGACGTTCATTTTCAGGAGACCAAAACTTCTAGATATAGCTGGAGCGATCATACCGTACACCGCACCCATCATCGATCCACTGATCAAACCAAAGATGATAATAGTAGCTAGGTTCCTTGCAGGTATCCACATTGCCAAACAGAATATACCAACGATGTAATACCCAGCAGCAGCAACGGTGATCCCACCAAACCGGTCGGATATGTACCCCACTGTGGGTCTTCCAACTGCCGAACCTACTTGAACCATGGCTGCCACGTACGATCCTTCCTTTCCTGAGTAGCCCAAACTGGTGGTGAAGTTGGCCAAGGTGTACAAGACAATAACGTATCCAAACATGCAAGTGACAATGAAAATGCTTAGTAACCAGAACGGAGCTGTCTGTATGACTTTGTGATCAATCAACTTGAACTCAATGCTGTGCTGTTTGGCTTTGCTTCGAACAAGTGCAATGGCTATCCATACCATACCAAACTCCATTATGCTTTGTGCCCGAAGAGCCCAATGCACTCCCCTTGTGTCAACCACCTTTTGCATCGCCAAGTTGTAAACAATACCACCCAAACCAGAACCAGCAGTTGCGATACCACCAGCTAGCACTCTTTTCTTTTTGAAGTATTGCGGAATGATCGTGGATGTCGGGATGGCAAGAAACGTCAACCCAAAGCTCTGCATTAGCCCCTGGGTGAGATATAACTGCCACAACTTGGTTGACCAACTTGCCAACATCAACGAAGTGAACTGTAGGCAGTTCCCCACGATGAGAACCCCTCTAAATCCAATCAATCCAAGCAAGGCGTTAATCAAGGGGGCAAACAAGAACCCAGCTCCAACGGCCAAACCTCCAATATACGCAAAATCCATCTTCGTGGCCCCTTCAAACGTGTTCTGTGACAAGTACGACGAGAAGTAAATAGCAAACCCACTGTTTCCGCCCCAGATGTTGAAGTTGAGCAAGAGACAAGCAAAGCAGATCACCCAAGCATACCCACCATCGATATCAGGATCTTGTGGCTCGTGCTCTTCTTGTTCGTGGTGTGGCTGCAACCGCTCGTCTGATCCTGAGCCGTACGGCTTTTCAGCTGAGACTTCAGTGTCTGCTTCGATAGTTGACGACGACTTGTTCGAATGTTGCGTGTTCATAGCTGCAGTCTGTTCATGCTTAGGGGGGGTTGTCGGACCTGGATCTTGTATGGTATTTATGTCAAATCTGACATCTGAAAAAGAAAGAGAAAAATTGAAACTGTGGGTGAAGAAGAGGAGGAGGACAAAGCCGTCGGGGTTGCCCGCACTCTTCGGTCCCAATGAGGTAATAATCCCGATACAAAAATAAGCCATGATTACAAATAGACGGCAAGAGTTGATTGAGAAGCGTCCAAGGAGAATCGGTTGGCTGCTATCACTTCATCGGTCTTGGCAGCAGCATGTAGCTGTCACTGTATGTGAGTTGGTTAGCTGAATTATTGAAGAGTGTCTTCATTTGGGTCAACCGTTAAGCTTTGAGCCATTCAATTCTGGAAGTATGAAACTTATGGGGCTCCGTAATTCGTCATTGCCACGGGGTTTGAAACACCAACCCATCTTATGCTTGTGACTAGATCAGATGTTCCAGGAATAACACACTTTACTAAACTTAGAGTTTAGATTAGCAAAGCCGGGGAGATACCATTATAGACAATTATTAAACTATTTCTCCGGAAGTGCAAAAAACAATGACGAAGAGAAAGCGCTCGTGGCGGAAATGCTCATAATCGACGTAGAATTTCTGTTTTCGTGCCAGAGCTCCCACGCTTACTGTGTATGACTTAGTGAAATGGATTATTGTTTCTCCGAAGAGGTTTATCCATCCCATCGACGTCTTACCCCACAAAATAAGGGTATAAAAGGAGGACGAAATATCCCTCTATAATGAGTTTTTAATTTTTCTACACCAGTTATCCAATCAATTAACTACCCCTACAAACAAATTACTACTACGACAATTACAATGAGTTCTGCTGCTGCTGCTTCTTCAGAATCCAAACACGACTTCCATTCTTCTTTCGACGGTTTCAACAAAGGTGCTAGCAAGAGCTATCATAAGATGGCCGATGGTACCAAGAAGCTCTTTTCCCTGAAAGCTTTCAGTTCATTCAAACCATCGTAGATGGTTTCGCAGAAAGGTGATTATTTAGAAACGATGTTTATGATTTACGATTAGTTTTAATAAAAGTTTACGATTTCAATGAATGCTTGTCAAAATGTAGTCGTGTTCTAGACCTGAAGGACTGAGCTCTTTCCCCACAATTCAGCTCCCCGAGTTTGAGTGGAAGCAGAATGCTTGGGAGTAATGGGTGCTAAAATTTCACCGTTACGGGGCTTCCAATTTACCGTTTTTTATAGTTCCCCACAGTTAGGTATGTTATAATTAGCTTCAACTAATCCCCAACCAGTCCTTTACGGAAGGTCCTTGTAGTGACTCATCCAGTATTCAAACTGAGTCAACATTAGTAACGGCATGAGTAATTATCAACTACAACCATGCGGAGACGGTGTCTTTGCTCATTCAATGACACAATCAGATGCTTCGGAATAACAATCGTGACTAAATATAGTAGCATAAATATGATGATACAAATTATTAAAAGATTACCCCGGAAAATCAATGACCTTCAACCATCCAAAGAAAACGTTCGCACCGGAAATAGTTGTTCTCGACGTAACCTGGTACCAGAGCTCCTACGCTTATTTGGCAATGACGTAGTGCAACGGATTATCGTTTCTCCGATGAGCTATGACCATGTTCCAACATCTCGTCTACGTCATTTCCCCACAAAAAACAGTATAAATAGAGGGTCGAGTCTCTATCTAGAAGCAATTTTTTTTGTTTTTATCCTCATCAGTTATTTAATCAACTAACTACCCCCATACAAACAAACGCTTAAAAACAAACACTTACAAACAAAACATGAGTTCCGTCGCTGTTGCTACTTCCACTGAAACCAAACATGAAGGTTTCCGTTCTTCCTTTGATGGTTTTAATAAAGGCGCTAGCAAGAGCTACCACAAGATGACCGATGGTACTAAGAAATTGTTCTCCCTGAAAGCTTTCAGCTCGTTCAAGCCATCGTAAACGGTGATACCATGAGAGATGATTATTTAGATACGATGTTTATGATTTACGATTTGTTTTAATAAAAGTTTTAATGTTCTAGAACTTCCTAGCTGTAGTCAATTTGCGATCTTTTGATTTTTGCAGCAATTGATTTTTCCTAACAACACGATTTCCATAAGCATTGATATTGGTCTGGAGGTGATTTTTCTACAGGGACAGTCTTATGGCTCTATATTTTCCCCACCACATTTCACTGAT
>JAJMBE010000005.1:63588-215101 GCA_030565125.1 Candida pseudoviswanathii | reverse complement strand
CCGCCCCCCCCCCCCCCCCCCCCCAGGGGTTACATAGAAGATGTTCCCACAGAATCAGAAGAAATTTCAAGAGCAGCCAAAAGAGAAGAAAAAGAAATTTTTTAGATACCGCATTTTGTGTCACGTCAACCACAAAGGGAAACCTGGATGACATTTCTTTTTGTCGTCTCCTGCAGATCTCGGAAATACTAGCAGTTCTTCCGCCACCTAACACCGTTCACTCACATACAAACACCTGAGCCTTCATGGTCTTTATGCTTACCCAAGTGTTCAGCCGATTGTGTATCCCACACCTAAGCCTTTTGTGTACTTCTAAGCCCAGATACACTCGGTTTACTATTGTTCGGTGTATTTGAGTTGCCCGCCAACCAAGAACGTTTGATTACGCGTGGTCTGTGTGGGAACAATCGCAGCAAACCAACTTTAACTTTTGTAGTTATCTTAAGGACAATAATATCTTGACTGCAACAATAAGATGGTTCGAATGGATTGTTTTCATACCCTTATCTTCGTCTGCCCCCATCTTGTTCAGTTCGTTTGCATCTGCACAACGGCCGCCCTCTTTTGCTGGCGAGTTCGTGTGTCCTTTGCACAGAAGTGGTACTTCGTAGTTGGAGTACCGTCAACCTTAATTGCATTGTTCCACCATACTACGGACAATAGAAAATGCTTGGGGTGGTTGATTAATAATATTATGTAAGGTGAGTTATCCTGACAATCTATGCGAACACAATGGAGATTCTGTTGGTGATTCACTCGTGTGACCATTAACAAACAGGACAAGAAAAATATAATACTGAGTGTGTGTTTTTGTCTATTTTTAAACACAAACGAGCTAAAGAGCAAGAACACGTATCGGGTTTAGCAGAAACTCTTCCACCTGGTTTGTGGAATTTGCTGCCCCCCCCCCCAAAAAAAAAAACATGTAGCACATAAAGCCCCCTCCTAGCTGGGTAACCACTCACACGAGAGAAAGAAGAAAAAATAGTAATTGTTCATGGACACACGCCTTTTGCGTTGTGATGGCTGGCTGGATCGCCTGCACACAAACCGCCCCTTTTTCTTTACTCCCCCTTCCCCTGCAAGTCGATCCCCATGACCTCCCCCCATTTCATGAGATGCCGGCGTTGTGGTCTTTTTATAACCATACAAAAGTATGACTTGCCGTTCTGTTGTAAGCCATGATTGCCAGTGGCAAAAACAAACCACATTCACTTGGAGACAATATGCGCATCCCTAACTATTTTCTTTTTGTTCAGATTTTGCTGAAAACCTATACGAAAATAGTTGCTAAAGTTGAAGATCCCTACTCAACCGTATTACAACTCTGAAACGTACCTTAACTGACTTCTATTTTTACAGAATATTAACAAAAGGGTCAGCCATACTCCTCTTCCAGTTTGTCATTCGAATCACGTGACCGTTGGATTACGACGTCTTCTTCTTCCGATGGATCAACAATGAGGTTCCCCGATCCGGATTTTAATTATCTAAGAATCACCAAACGTTGGCCAAACCCCCTCACGATATCGCTTATCTCCAGTATATAGTACTGTGGCGATCAGGTATAAAAACGGGGTGGTTTCCCTCTTATCTCGAAAAGATAGAAATATTATAATATGATTAGAGTTAAGAAAAAAAAATCGCCATAACTAGACAGCGGTTTAGACCTTCTTATTGTGGAGAGTCGTAGTGTTTGACATGGGGGCAGATGTCCGTAGAGTCGTGGTAGGCCGACGCTACTCTCGGAAAATCCCGAGCTGTTTAGGCTTTTCTCTTCGGCCCTTGGGTAAGATGGCTTTGGCTGATTGCGCGCGCGCGCGCGGGACGACGACTGCTGCAGCCAATGAGAATTTTTCAAGATAAGGATAGAAAAATTGCAAAAACTTTGGCAAGGCATTCTGGACTCTGGGGGGTTGGTGGAAACGTGACTAACTGGTTTTAGCAGGCCCAGTGGGATACCCTTGTGCCAAAGTGTAATAAAGGGGGTTGAAAGGTACGATGTTCCACTAGCAGCTCGTGGCGAATTACATCACGTCCTTAGCAACGACTCTTTTGCCACCCCTCGTGACTTTCAACTCAGCAGCAGGCGTGCACCACGGGCATCTCCATCAAACCGTGCATGTATTTCTCGGAGTGGTTTTCGGGCAGGGTAATTTCCGTTTTATCAATTTATCCAGAGATAACGAAATCCACCAAATCTTGTTTCTTTTGATGCGCACCATGCAGGACACCGACGTTTTCTGTGGGATTATCTCTCCATTGTTTGCTACTGATTGCTTAGCCCTGCTGGAAGGTCTAGTTTGGATTTGGAGTCCTGAAAGAAACTATAAATGCAAGATCAGAATCTCATCCCTGGTCCCACCCCCAGATTTTTTGGTTCACATCATAAATCCACCATCATAACCAAATGATTGTCGACGTTAAATCTACTGCAAAAAGAGTTTTACGCAAGTGGACCACCAGAGATGGTCTTCTAGGAGATTACGATTACAAATACTTGTTCACCCCAGATATCCCATTCTTGACCAAAGAACCCAAGACCCAGCCGTTCTTTGGGTTGGACTCAGAAATGCCTATCTTGCTCGGTGCCATCTTGGGGTTCCAGCACTCGTTGGCCATGTTGGCCGGTGTGGTCACCGTGCCCATCATGATTGCTTCCGCAGCTAACTTGAGCGTGGAGTTGGAGCAATACTTGGTCAGTACTGCCTTAATCGTCAGTGGGGTGTTATCCTTGGTTCAAATCTCGCGTTTCCACATACCCAAGACCGGCTACTACTTGGGTACCGGGTTGTTGTCTGTCGTCGGTACCTCCTTTGCTACCATCACCATCGTCACCAAAGCTTTACCCATCATGTACCTGGACGGAACCTGTCCCGTTGATGCTGACGGCACCCAATTACCTTGCCCAGACGGGTACGGTAAGATCCTCGCCAGTGGATGTGTGTGTGCCTTGTTGGAAATCTTGTTATCGTTCATGAACCCCAAGATGTTGCAAAAGATCTTCCCACCATTAGTCACGGGCCCCGTTGTCTTATTGATCGGTATCCATTTAGTCGAGAGTGGATTCAAGGACTGGGTCGGCGGCAGTGGCTGCGTTGGCGACACATGTACCTACGGTAACTTCACCGAGCAATGGGGTGACGCCAAGTTCATCGGGCTCGGGTTCCTTGTTTTCGTCAGCATCATCCTCGCTGAGCGGTTCGGTGCACCCATCATGAAGAGTTGTGCCGTGATCTTTGGTCTCTTGATCGGGTGTATCGTGGCCTCCGCTGCCGGTTACTTCAGCTCCAACAACGTCGACATTGCCCCCGCAGCAAGCTTCATCTGGGTGCACACCTTCAAGCTCGAAGTCTACGGCCCCATCATCTTGCCATTTCTTGCCGTGTACATCGTGCTTATGATGGAATGTATCGGGGATGTCACGGCCACGTCCGACGTCTCCCGTCTCCCTGTCTCGGGCGAGGAGTACGAGTCGCGTATCCAGGGTGGTGTGTTGGCAGACGGGCTCGGCGGGATCCTCTCCACGCTTATGACAATCACTCCTATGTCGGTGTTTGCCCAGAATAACGGTGTGATTTCCATCACGAAATGTGCCAATAGGATCGTGGGGTACTGGTGTTGTTTTTTCATGATCGTCATGGGTATATTTGCTAAATTTGCCGGTGCCATCACTTCGATTCCTAAACCTGTGCTTGGTGGAATGACAAGTTTCCTTTTTGCCCTGGTGGCAATCAGTGGGGTCAAGATTATTTCCACCACCGAGTTCACCAGGAGAGATAGATTCGTGTTGACTGCTGCTGTTTTGCCTGGTTTGGGTGCCACGTTGGTGCCTACCTGGTTCGACTATGTGTTTACCTACGATGGTGGAAACAGATCCTTGAAGGGGTTCTTCAATGCTATTGTCTTGGTCATGGAGACTGGTTACGCCGTGACCGGGTTCCTTGGGGTTATTTTGAATTTGGCTATCCCACAGGTGCATGACGACGTGGAGGAGATTAACGAGATTGTCTTGGAGACTGTTGGGTCTGCTGATCAACATGCAAGAGACGAGTTTGAAAGAAAGGAAGGTGTTAATTTGGAAACGTTGAGAAGTCAGTTGAGTAATAACAACCAGAACGGTCGTGGTAAAAACATGGCCAACTTGACAGTTACGTCGTCTAGTGACGGCATTCCAGACTTGAAGTAGAGTGCATAGATACATTTGGTTTTTGTTTTATATTTCGTTCTAATATATTGTTGATAGTTTACATACATTCTAACTCTACAATTCATCATCAGACAGGAAAAGACTGATTGGGTTATCTGAGGTTCCATTGCTGGAGTCATCTTTAGAAGTTTTGAAGAACGACAAGATATCATTCTTCTTTGGCTCCTCAGGTGGAGTCTCCTTCTTGACCACCACGGGAGGACTCTTTTTCTTTGTAACCTTGGGTGTTGGCTTCGTTTCCTTTGGTTCTGTCTTGAGTTTCTTGGCCGCTGGTTGTTCCTTTGAGGCTGATGCAGGTGCGTTTCTTGCTCTTCTCTTTGCTGGTTTCCTCTTACCATTGCTTGACAACGATTCTCTTTCTTCTTCGTCTCTCTTCAAGAACGCATCGTAAGCAATCATGAAATCATCAAGATCAGCTTCCCAAAGATTGATTGCGGTCTTGCCTAACAAAACATTGAGCTCTTCTTCCTTTTGATCTCTTTGTTGCAACAACCTTTCAAAGTGTTCTCTTGTCAAAGACCAAAGACTCATAGACAACAAGTAGTTATAACCAGCACCAGAAGTGTTGTCATCGCCGTCTTCCTCCTCCTCCTCAGCTGCGTTGGCTTCGGTCCCTTGTTCAGCTTTAGGTTTGATCTTTTTGAAATTGTTTGCAATCAACTCGTTAATAAGATCCTTTTTCTTTTTGTTGGAGATAGAAAGCTTTTTGTCAATTATAAGCTTCACGAACCTTGCCTTTTCTGAAAGAGTGACCAACTCACTTTGCAATCTGTCAACCAAGTACGACTTTCTCTTTTCGTAGTACTCCAATCTCAAATAGTAAAACTCTTTCAAGATCTCAAGCACATCATTGTACTTCTTGATTCTTCCCATTGAGTCAAAAGCCACCATATTACCCAAACTCAAAGACGTAATCAACTTGAATCTTTCCAACAATCCCATTTTCAAAGACTTTTGCATTTCAGCATCGGTCAATTTGACAACAAACTTGATGCTCGTAGTGTGGTGCTCCTCCATATCTTTAATCCAAGCTGGAGTTTTCTCAGTACCAAACCCAGCTAACAAGAACTCCTTGTAGTTGTTTGTCCAAACCTTGACTGGGAGTTCAGTGATGTCCACTTCATTGTCATCAGCTTGTTCAATGCGACCGGTGATCTTATACTTCTGTGGCCCCGATGACTCAATCTCACCATCCCAGCCTTTATACCACGGGGTCATTTCTTGCAACTCGTCACCATTCATAAGTCTTTTGATGTTTGCCACAAGATCTTTGGGGTTGTATGATGGAATATTTGTCGACCAACCAGTACCGATACCTTCAGCACCATTGACCAAAATCATAGGCAAAACTGGAAGATACCATTCTGGTTCAACAGTCTGTTCATCGTCTTGAACGTAGTTGTACAATGGGTCATCCAATGGGTTGAATATTTTCCTAGTGATCTCATTCAACTCGGTGAAAATATATCTCGCAGCGGAGAAATCTTTACCACCTGCTGCTCTACTACCAAAGGAACCATTTGGTTTCAATATGTTGATATTGTTTGAGCCGACAAAATTCTGCGCCAACCCAATGATAGTCTGCACTAAGGATTGTTCACCATGATGGTATCCCGTGTTTTCACTGACATAACCAGCCAATTGGGCCACTTTGATTTCACTCTTTAGTTTCTTCTTGATACACCCATACAAGACCTTTCTCTGACCCGGTTTCAATCCATCAAGCACAGAAGGAATAGATCTGATGTTATCGGACATCGAGAACAAAATCAACTCCTTGTTGATGAAATCACTGATTGGAATTTCGTTAATTTCTGGGTCAAGATGGGTACCCGGAATGAATCCTTGCAACCACTCTTTTCTCTCGTCTGCCTTTTTCTTGGAGAATGCCAAGTCGATGTAGTTTGAGTCCTGTCCCTGCAACGCATGGAACTTTTTCAAATGACGATCCAATGCTGTGAAATACTCACGGGCTTCCATTGGCGTGGAAGTACCCAAACCTTTGTAGTACTTGTGAGTCCAACGACACTCCGCACCTTCACCATCTCTCCATGCTTCAAACTCTGGCATGGTGTAGAATGGAATGACACGGTTGTTACCTGAACCTCTGGTTTTGACCGTCACTTTGACAATTGGAGTGATGAACTCTAACAAGAACCCAGGGATTTCCAACAATCCAGGGAACGACGTTTCCAAGAAATTGATAATCAAACCTTTGATATGCGAACCGTCCTGATCCTGATCCGTCATGATCATAATATGGCCATATCTCAACTGCTTAATGTTCTCGGCAGTATAATGCTTCTTGTGCTGCAACCCAATGATTTGCTTCAACGCATTGATTTCTGCATTCTTTGAAATCTGGTCGGTCGACGCTTCTCTGACGTTCAACAACTTACCGCGCAATGGGAAACAACCATAGTAGTCTCTACCGACAACAGATAGACCAGCAACTGCCAAATTCAAAGCAGAGAGACCTTCTGTGAGAATCAAGGTACAGTTATGGCCAAGTTTAGTACCGGCTTTGTTGGCATCAACCAAACTGACTTGTCCTTTGATACGCAGTTTCCTACTGCCGTCAACTTTCTGAAGGGCCTTGTCTTCATTGGCACTGGCAATGGCTCTGATTTTATCAACGATACTCGTTTTCAAGATACGGCTGATCAAGTTATCGCCGGCGACGAATTTTTCCTTACCACCAAACTGAGACACTTTTGTAGTCAATTGTTCCTTGGTCTGTGAAGTGAATGCAGGGTTTTCGATAAGACAGTTGATGAAGAAAAACATGTTGTCTCTGACTTCTTGTGGCTTGATCATAAGTTTCTTCTTGCCCTTTTCTTTCTTAGACAAAGTGTCAACCAACTTGTTGATTATCTGATCAGACACATACTTGACGTGGGTACCACCAGCTGTTGTCGCAATGGAGTTGACAAAACTAACCTGGTTGAAAGTACCGTCACTCACGGCAAATGCAACTTCCCATCTCTCGTTGAACACTTCGTGCACGATGGTGGTAAAGTTCTTCAAGGTACCGTCTTCAGCTAATGGTTCAGGAGATCTATCTCTGATAGCTTTGACATACATTTCAACATAACTCTTGAAACTGGAAATGCTCAAACGCTTGTCGTTAAGATATATGTTACAGCTCTTGACTGTACCACACAAGTCGTAAACTCTTCTTCTCAACACCGCCAACAAGTCGTCATCCAAGCTGTCCATATCGAACTTGCTCAAATCTGGCTTGAACGTGATCTTGGTGTACTCCTTTTTGCTTTTCAAAGTTGTAATCTTAGGTTTCGAGACGTTTGTCATATTGTCAGTCCACGTCTGCTTGTACAACTTCCCCGTGTTCAAATCAGCTGTTTCAACCTCAAACTGGGTGGAGAAAATATTACACAACTTGGCACCAAACCCGTTTCTACCACCAGTGACCTTCTTTTGGTTGTCATCGTAGTTCGACGATGTCAACAAGTTACCAAAAATCAACTCCGGAATGTACATGTTTTCCTTGGTGTGCATCTCCACGGGGATACCTTTGCCATCATTCATGACCTCAATGATATTGTTCTCTGGGTCAATCTTCACCTTGATGTTCTTCATGCTTGGGTCTCTGATCTTGTTATCAGCGGCATTGACCAAAATTTCATCGAATATCTTGTACAACCCAGGAACAATAGTAACCTCTTTAAACACCATTGACTCCGTCTCCGCGTCAAAACACCACATCTCCATCTTGGTCTTCTCCACCGACCCAATATACGTGTCTGGTCTCTTCAAGATATGCTCCAATTGCGACAACTTCTGGTACGTCTCTGACGCATTGGTTGGGTTTGGCGTAGACGAACCAGACCTGTTGCTACCACCAGCACTAATGTTATTAGTGGCGTCGTTAAGTGGCTGCTTTTTCTTGGTTGTCTTTTTGGCAGCTGCTTTAGCTTTTGATTTTTTGGCAACAGGGACAACTTCATCCTCTAAGTCCGAGAGTCCATTACTAGCAGGGGAGCCTCTCTTTGACGTGACGACAAAGTCATCGTCGTCCTCGTCATCTCCAATAGTCCTAGCCTTCCTGGACGTCTTCCTTGCCGTGGTCTTCTTTGGGGCTGGTTCAAAATCGTCCTCTGAATCAGACAACTGCGTTGCTTTAGACGTGTTTCTTGAGCCAGATCTCTTTGGGGACGGCACAAAATCGTCCCCTGAGTCCTCTGCAATATAGTCAGACTCTGAATCAGACATAGTAACTATAGCTAATGTGAATCCTAGGAAGTCGTTCCAAAAAAAAACAAACAGGAAATGAACGTGTCTTGTTTGTCTACCATTTTTTTTCGTCCTTCTTGATCTCCTTGCTCTCTTTGTTTTGGTTTTTGAGAGCTCACGCGGGTGAGAGACAGAGCGAGCGAGCGGGCGCGATGGATTCGTTCCATGAAACGCGCTTCCACGCTATACATTATTACCTGGTATCCCTATAAACAGCCTATTACTTCTTCTTTTTGAATATCTCACTCTGAAGTCTTTCAAACTCGTCATCATCTATATCCTTACTTGATCTCTTCTTGCCCTTTTTCTCGCCATACTTGTTCTCTAAATTGCTAATCAAATCATCCAATCTATTAGCCTGACGGCTCTTGATTAGACTCGTCAAATCCTTGTCCTTTTTCATCTTGATCATTTTCGATAGCTCTTCTGCTTGTTTAGCTTCCTTAGCTAGTTTCTTCAACATCTGTTTGACCTTTGTTTTTCGTGATCTGGTGTACTTTTCCCATGACTTTCGTATGGCATCGCTCACGGTTATCTTGGCCAATTCGGTATCGATGACGTTGTAAACTCTTTGCTCCTCTAACTCAGTAAACTCTAAATGCGGGATCAATTCAAACAATTTTAGGAAATCGCCCTCGTAGTAAATAAAGTTATTCAAAATATCGAGTTTCTCCTCCTCCGAGTCCTGATACTTGGCTCTATCTTCTTCAATCATCTCAAGCGTGATTTTCTCATTGATGGACTCGAAGTACTCCTTCCAATCAAATCCTTCATCATCGCCATCAAACTCCGCCAAGGACCCCGTGTTATCGTATCTCATTCTCTTTATCGGATCGTTCAATATGCTGAAGGAGAACTGGATCTTGGTGAATATTTCCTGATGATCTCCCTCGTCTGATTTGGATTGTTGGAGCTTGTCCGGGTGGTACTTGAGACAGAGCTTCTTGTATGTCTTCTTGATCTCCACGGGACTGGCACTTTTATCTACCCCTAAGACCTCGTATGGATCTATGTCTGGAAATGGGATACCCATAGTTTTGTTGAGTAAGATAAGATAGAAAAGAAGAGAATGGATTTTGGTGGCCCTCATTTTTTTTTTATTTGTAGTGGTTCTCACTGGGGCCAATCTACGCGCTTTCTATGTAGCCACATCACGTTACAGGTACGACACTCTGGGAAATGTATATCCACTTAAATCAAAACATTAGTAATACAAAAAGAAACAACAAGGCAAACTACAAAGAACTATACACTATGAAAACTGAAAATAAAAGTGGGGGGGGGGGGGGGGCCCGTTTAACTTACTTCTTATTGGCACGTTTCAATTGTTCGATCTCTCGGTAGGCCAACTCCAACTCGTGTTTCAACTTTTCATTGGAAGCGCTCAACTCAGAAACGGCCTGCTCAGTCAACAACTTCTCTAAAGTCCATTTCTCTATATTGTTGTTCTCGTTTTCTTTCAACCTTTTGATGTACTCAACGGACCTCTGCAAGATTTGCGCCTTGTTTGTATCGGTGGTAGGAATCAACTGGGCCAATTCTCTAATGCCCACATTGATAGCCTCTCTTCTCTTTCTTTCAACTTCCTTGTGGTTCTCTCTTCTCTGTCTGTGCCATTCCTCGGTGCCGTGCTGTGGCTTGCCGGTTTCTGGTGATGGCGCTGGTGGGAGCTGGGTTGGTTGTGGTGGGGCCTGGTTTTGGACTTCTTGTTGATATCTCTGGAAGTGCTCGTTGCTTGCCTTAGCGGCAGCCTCTTGTGGGGTTGGTTTCTCGGATTCCCCAGCGTCTTCCTTGTCCTCTTCTTCCTCATCCTCTTCTTCCTCTTCAGCTTCAGCGTCCTCTTCTTCCTTGTCGGCACCTTGTTGAACTGGTTTCTCTTCTTCTGCTCCAGCCTCAGCTGCTTCTTCGGTTTCCTTCTCTTCAACCCCTTCGGTCTCTTCTTCGGTTTCCTTCTTCACGCCGGTCTTCTTCTTCGAGGTCTCTTTGCTAGCGGCAGCAACAGCAGCAGAAGCGGTGTCGACAATAGAAGCAGGCTGTTTCTCTGATGACTCAGAATCAGCGTCCGCGTCCTTGCCGGTAGCACTTTTCTTAGCACTTCCGGACCCTGCGAGTTGTTCCTCAGCGGGTCTCTTGTTACTATTCGTAGCGGTGGAAACCTATAGTTCATGTTAGTATTATCGTTCGTTCGTGGCCTACGGGCAGACTCAAGGGTTGCAAATGAATTGAGGTGTGTTTGGGTGTGTGTGTGTGTGTGTGTGTGGGGGGGGGGAGCAGTTCCTCTCTGTTGCAAAATATCAAACCAGAAAAAACAAAACGTGAAAACAACATTTGTTTATGAACCGATTCTTCCCCCATCCCTTTGACGAT
Organism: Candida pseudoviswanathii; assembly: GCA_030565125.1. NCBI lineage: Eukaryota > Fungi > Ascomycota > Pichiomycetes > Serinales > Debaryomycetaceae > Candida > Candida pseudoviswanathii. The sequence continues at coordinate 204,270 of JAJMBE010000005.1, read as the reverse complement.
GTGTTTTCCGTGTTCTTAAGGTCTGTTTCCTCGCTAACTCCATGGAGTCATCGTCCAATGACCCAATTCACCTACCGCGCGTTGTTCTGTGCCTCACGTACTTTTGCCATGGTGGATTTTTTGTTGTTGTTGTTGTACAATCGTGTAGAGAGAGTGTCTGTAAAACTAAGAAGAGAAAAACAAAAAGGTGTGATCACGTTGTTGGCACGTTTTTCAGGATTTTGTATTTTTGGTGATTTTTTTTCCTTTTTTGGGCACGTCCACACGCACCACCAGCAGGCGCAAGAAGAAAGAGAGGGAAAAAAATCAGCAGTTGCTATGCACGTGAGTTTGGGTGGCGTGCATGAGCCCAACATTTCCGAGTCAAACTCAGCGCGTGACTGTAGCTTCACACACCAAAAAAAAGCACCACATCGTGCCATTGGTGCAGACGCCTTTGGGTTTGTCAAATGTTTGAGGGCAATAGCCACGAGACAGTCTCACGTGTTTGTTATTTCCGAGAAGTTTCATCTTTCGGGGTTGGTGTTTTCATGCAATGCAGCTTCGACCGTACAGAACCGGAAAATCTTTGGGTCCTGCACACAACTGAATAAAAACTATGCAGTTACGAGGGCGTCTGAATATTCTGTGGTCGTGCATAGTCCCAATTATGCATTCTTTACCAGACGCAATAACCAAGGCTCCCTTGTTTGTTCTTTTCTGCGAAGGGATAACCAATTCTCGGAGATTGAAAATGAAACAAAAAAATAGTTTTGCATCAACTGATTACATCTTTCGAATAGCCGCAACCTCAATAGTCCCCCCCAAAAAAAGGCATATAGATCCAGCTGGGAAAAAGAAATTCCTTCGCCATGCAGTCGGAAGTCTTTGTCCCTTTGAGATCATTCCACCGTTTCTCTTCTCCTCAGCACACACGGGTTACTTGTCAACACATAAGCTGAGGTTATGCATCCATTGTTTATGGTATTTGGAAAATTATAAATATCTTGAAAAATCCCTCCCCTTTTCCCTTGTGCAGCCCCCCTTTCCTTTACCCTCATCAAGTTTTACACTACACACACACCCCCCTTCTTCACTTACAATTATCCAAAACAATGTCTGAGATTACCTTAGGTAGATTCTTCTTTGAAAGATTGCACCAATTGAAAGTCGACACCGTCTTTGGTTTGCCAGGTGACTTCAACTTGGCCTTGTTGGACAAGATCTACGAAGTTGACGGCATGAGATGGGCAGGTAACGCCAACGAATTGAACGCCGGTTACGCCGCTGATGGTTACGCCAGAGTCAACCCTAACGGTTTGGCTGCTTTGGTCAGTACCTTCGGTGTTGGTGAATTGTCCTTGACCAACGCCATTGCCGGTTCCTACTCCGAGCACGTCGGTATCATTAACTTGGTTGGTGTTCCTTCTTCCTCCGCTCAAGCCAAGCAATTGTTGTTGCACCACACCTTGGGTAACGGTGACTTTACCGTCTTCCACAGAATGTTCAAGAACATTTCCCAGACTTCGGCCTTCATTTCTGATCCAAACACTGCTGCTTCGGAAATCGACAGATGTATCAGAGACGCTTACGTGTACCAGAGACCAGTGTACATTGGTTTGCCATCCAACTTGGTTGACATCAAGGTTCCAAAATCTTTGTTGGACAAGAGAATCGACTTGTCCTTGCATCCAAACGAACCAGAATCCCAGGCTGAAGTTGTTGAAACCGTCCAGAAGTTGATCTCGGAAGCTTCCAACCCAGTCATCTTGGTTGATGCTTGTGCCATCAGACACAACTGTCTTAAAGAAGTTGCTCAATTGGTTGCCGAAACCCAATTCCCAGTGTTTACTACTCCTATGGGTAAATCCAGTGTTGATGAATCCAACCCAAGATTCGGTGGTGTTTACGTTGGTTCCTTGTCTTCTCCAGAGGTTAAAGAAGCCGTTGAGAGCGCTGACTTGGTCTTGTCTGTGGGTGCCATGTTGTCCGATTTCAACACCGGTGCTTTCTCCTACAACTACAAGACCAGAAACGTGGTTGAGTTCCACTCCGACTACACAAAGATCAGACAAGCCACTTTCCCAGGTGTGCAGATGAAGGAAGCTTTGCAAGTCTTGTTGAAGACTGTCAAGAAGTCCATCAACCCTAAGTACTCCCCAGTTCCAGTCCCATCCGTCAGACACATTACCACCCCAGCCGTTTCTGCCCCAGTTTCCCAGGAATACTTGTGGAGAAAGGTCTCTGACTGGTTCCAAGAAGGTGATGTCATTATCTCCGAAACCGGTACTTCTGCTTTCGGTATCGTGCAGTCCAAGTTCCCAAAGAACGCCATTGGTATTTCCCAAGTCTTGTGGGGCTCCATCGGTTACGCCACTGGTGCCACCTGTGGTGCTGCTATGGCTGCTCAAGAGATTGACCCAAAGAAGAGAGTCATTTTGTTCACCGGTGATGGTTCTTTGCAATTGACGGTGCAAGAGATCTCCACTATGTGTAAGTGGGACTGCTACAACACTTATCTTTACGTGTTGAACAACGATGGTTACACCATTGAAAGATTGATCCACGGTGAAAAAGCCCAATACAACGACATCCAGCCATGGAACAACTTGCAGCTTTTGCCATTGTTCAACGCTAAGAACTACGAGACCAAGAGAATCTCCACCGTTGGTGAGTTGAACGACTTGTTTGCCAACAAGGAGTTTGCCGTTCCTGACAGAATTAGAATGGTGGAGATCATGTTGCCAGTGATGGACGCCCCAGCTAACTTGGTTGCTCAAGCCAAACAATCTGCTGCTACCAACGCTGCTCTGTCTTAAACAGAGATGCATAATCGGGATTAATATTTTTTTTTGATAGAGATATTTTTGTATTTACAAAGGTAGATGATTACGAATAATAAAAGGATAATAATTTTAGTTACTCGAGATTTTGTACCAAATTCAGCGGAAATTCTGGAGCAAACAGAAAAAGAAGATTGCTATTATCACACGGGTCTATGGGTGGCCAAACAGGGTGGAATGAGTGATTGACTCGACACTTCCGGATCCATCTCTTGCTGTTTCTTTCCATCCGAGCCAGAACTTTTCCATCCCATGGTTCATAACCTAGTGGATAAAAAAAGAAAATAAGGTTACATAGCACGCGAAACCTAAATTTCAGCGTCTACCCGCCATGACAGCTTAAGTAAGCGGGGGTGCGTGTGATTTCAGATGGGCTGAAAAACGCGGAAATGTGCCCATTTCACAGCGATATCTACGTAAACCCTAAACATCTTAGTGATGACGATGAACACCACGTAGCGTCATCGTGAAATTATAAGGGTGATGAATTTCTATTACATCTTCAAGTTTCTTTTTCTTATTATTTCCCAGATCGTGTGTGTGAGTGGGTGAGTGGGTGAATGCCGGTCGTAAATGTATACTTTCTTGAATAAAAATATCACCAGATATGATATATTATTTACTGAACTCGTCCTGCTCCAGCACTGGCACTGGCACGGCGCGGCGATCTCCCCATATTTCTTTTGTTTATTATACGCATGGACAATAGTCGCGATGGAAATAAAGCACAGGATCACGCATCGTGATGCAGGTTTGGAATATGAGTTGATTTGGTCGAGTTTCTTGGGAGTTCAGAGGAGGAGGAGGAGGAGGAGGATCCACCAGCACAATAGGAGTGAGAAAGCGAGGAGTGTGAAACAATGCTCGAAGCTTAGCCCATGGGACTCTGCAGAGCTCTCCCATTCAACGTGTGCTTGTTTTCGATTGGATTAAAAACTTCTGTTGCATGACGGCTCACAATGGCTGTGGTCATAGGGCTGAGGCAGTAAGCTATTTTACGAGTCGTGGGCCCAGAACGGTTTTTCTGTTTTTCTGTTTTTTGTTGTCTAGGACACGCCGTCAACCCCAACCCCAACACCAACAGTAACAACAGAGACAAAGAAGGTGAGATTGGTTGGCACACACGCCCGCAAATATTATTTTTGTATGTGCGACGGTGCAGCTTCTAATTTAAGCGATTGTACGTTTGTTCTGCTTTCTTTCTTCCCTTTTTCCTCCTGACACTGTCTTCAATCCACGAAGCTCTCCCAGCCGATACTTAGGCGGAGGTCTAAAATATCGACCCAGTAGAGGGAGGGAAGGACTAGCGATAGGCAGCTCTTGGCGAGGGCTGTGGACCGAACTCAATCACAGGGGTTTCACCAGGGTCATAAAAAAATGACTCTGAGCACACCCCTCGGGTAGTGATGTAGGGATGGAGGGAGGGAGGGAGAGGAGAGGAGAGAGGGAGAGATAGTTATCCGGTAGACGCGGTGGGAGGTTCCGAGTGAAGATCGGCGAATATTATAGGATGCAAGGAAGGCTCTTTTTCTTCTGTGGATAATAATATGACTGCCTTTGTTTGGAAGTGGTAGTCAGTAGTGTGGTTATAATAAATGCGTTATGTGTTGCTCCTGCTCAACAAAAAAAAAGTAACAGTGAAAGAAGAAGACAGTGGGAAAATTTCTCCTGTGTAGCTGTTTGGTATAAAAGAAACAGGAATTCAAGACAAGACAAGAAGACACAACCATCAAACATTTTACTTCACAACAACTCAAAAGATAAAGACAAAGACAAAGACAACGATAAAGACAAAGACAAAGACAACGACAAAGACAAAGACAATCACCACGGAGACAATAAAAAACCACACACAAAACACCAGCTGGAATTTTTTCACTTCTACATATATATACCACACCTATCCAACCCTATTTTGAAGAAAAAGACCACTTCCCTCTCTTTCTTTCTTCCCTCCTATAATGTTCAACCCGAGCTCATCAGCCACATTCAGACCAAACATCGTCACTACAACCACGACTGTAGCACCACAAGTACCTAACTCAGCGTCTTCCTCAATCTCAAACGGATCAGGCAACTCCCTATTCTCAGATATCACAGACTCAACCACCATGTCCACAAACAGCAACCAACCCCCACACAACCTTCACCTTCATCAACAGCAACAAAACCCACCACAGCAGACAACATTTGGCAATTTTTCAACAGTACCCTCTCCCCCAAGAACCAGCGATCAGGATAGCCCCGACTTGCAACAACAGCCCACACAGTCCCTTCTGCAGGTTATATCCGGCACAGGAGCATCCTCCAACCCCCCAGTCAACCCCCGCGTGTCGTCCAAGTTCACCCACCACGACATCCAGATCTTGCGCCAATTGTTACTAGCGGGCGAGAAGCACAAGTGGAAGCAGATCACCAAGGAGATCAACAACAGCAGCCATCACAACGAGCACGTTGCTGCTGCCATGAATGCCCCACGAACAACTAATGCGGTGTCTAGTGGCATCCCGGCTAAAAACGTCCTGCCGACTTTCATCATTAAGCAGTACCAGCAGTTGCTTGGCCTCCCTAACCACGGCTTGTATTATGGAACGTTGCAGTCGTCGCTTCCTTACGTTGTTCATGGCTGGAACCAGATTGAAGATGTAGAGTACCAGTTTGAAACTACAGAGTAAGTATTTGTATGGAGAATACGTCGTTTATTGATTTTCGATAGTACGAAGAGTCTGAGAGTGGCCAGAACAGAATCTTTGAGTCTACGTAGTGGAGTATAGTTTTGTATTGAATACTTGTATTTGTATTATGTGGCGTGTAGCGTAATGTCATGCACTTAAGCAAGCTCTTGAGCTAGAGGTCGCAAGACCGCGTTTACAAACATCTAATATCAATCTTGTATTCATCTAAAAGTATAAAATCAAGCCAAGGCTTTACCAACTAACTTCTCTTCAGCATCGACCTTGAGATCCTCATCGTGGACAGGGTAGGTGTTGTACCCGTAATTGAATGGGGAATAAAACGTAGATCTGTCGTAATGAGTCAATGGATGGTTGTTCTTGATCTTCTCTGGCAAGTCTGGGTTAGCAATGAAATATCTACCAAACCCAATCATCGTCTTGTCATCGCTAGCAGCGATATCCCTGATAGCCTTCCAGTTGTTGACCTTGTCGTAGGTGTAACTTCCACCTTGCAACAACACGCCTTTCCAGATCTTCCTAACAAAGTCGATGTTCTGAGGACGAGTCGACCCATCTGGGTTGTGACGCTCATCGACAATGTCAATATACGCCAATCCTCTACCCTCATCAGCCCTCTTCTGCAACCCCTTGATAATATAAGTATAGTCCTCCTCGGCGTTTGGATTGACATAAGGCAACTGGAACTGATTGTATGGCGACAACCTAATAGCCAACTTTGAGGGCTTCACAATAGTCGACAAATGATCAATAGTTTCAAACAAGAACCTCGATCTTCCTTCAATCCCACCACCGTACTCATCCGTTCTCTTGTTTGTTCCCGGATGAATGAACTGCTCAATCAAGTACCCCATAGCGCCATGCAACTCAATGAAATCAAACCCAGCTTCGTCCGACAACCTCGCGGCGTTGGCGAACTGGACATGAATGATCTCCCGGATCTGTTCCTGCGTCAACTCCTGGATCGGGTTCCCCGCCTCATGGGCCTCCTTAGCAGACACGTCCGACTCGTAGATCGCACTAGGCGCAGTCAACGGCAACCCGTGGCGCTTCAACAAGTCCGCCTTGCCGACCCTGCCCAAAGCCCACAACTGCACCGCGATCCTCCCGCCCACGGCGTGCACGGAGTCCGTGATATGTTTCCATGCTTGGGCCTGCGTGCGGTTCCAGATTCCTGGGACGTTGGGGTAGATGCCCTGGTTCAAGGAGATCATGGTAGCTTCGGTCACGATTAAACCTCCGGATTTGGCACGATCAGTGTAGTACTTCTTCATCAAGTCGGTGGGGACGTGCTCGTCAGTGGCACGGTTCCTGGTCGTTGGCAAGTGCACGATTCTGTGGGCAAGTGTGACGTCGCCGATTTGGAATGGCTTGAATAAGTTTGAGTTTGCGTTTGATTCTGACATTATTATTTGGTGTTTGTTGTTGTTAGTGATGATGAGGAGTTGAGAATGTGCAGTTTTGAGGAACCTACCCACCCCTATTTATATCCATCATCCAACACATCTGAGTAATCACATTACAAACTCCAGCACTGCTTCACACGATCATCATTGAGCTGAAACTTGGCGACGTAACAGCAAAGCAATGTTGAAGTTTTCGCAAACTCATCAGAGACGTTCTAGAAATAAACACGCTAACTCCGTTTTTCTCGGTCATATGGCCCGTTACGACCGACACCGATACCGAGCCGCGAGATTCGTGGTGATTATCCCAGATTTGGAAATTCGAACGAGCCCACTTCTCCGTTTGCCCAAGCAACGGTTCCACAAAGAAGTGATTAATAAGATTACTAAACTGGATTACGTGGTGGATTCAAGATGGTGAGAGTGTGAAATCAGTGTAGTTTTCCGTGGATGTCGAAGACGGTTTCAACCGAGGTAAGTGACCCGGAGTGGAGGGTTCAACGGAGCTCATGAAAGGAATTATAAGATGAGTGGTTAGTTGGTTCACGGGGCTTCTGACTTTGGTTGTTGTCCTGTTTTGCAGCTTCTGATATTGGAACGGTTGTGGCTGGTTGCGTTCAAGAGTCGTGCACGTAGATCAAAAGGGTATTGTGGACACCTCACGCACGTTTGGTGTTGTCGATGCGATGAAGAAAAAGCTTGCCAACAATCCTTCTTCTTCTTCTTGATCCTCAGGCGGTTTAACTTCTTTGTTTTTCGCGTATGGCGTTACCAAATATATGTGTTCGTGACGAAAATATGGTACTACTAACCCAAATCAGATTCTAGCTTATTCGTCTGTATTTATCGATGTAGACTTTTATTCCTGCTCAGAACGCTCCTGTACCTACATAGCTGGCTCCACTCGACCCAATCATATTGTAGCCGAACTATTCACCACCTCCAAAGTCTACATCTCCCCTCCCGCTTATATTTTTTGCTTCTTGGCCGGGGTGCCAACATAAAACTCCTGCGTTCGTTTCTTCTGGCCCAAACTCTTGACCTTCTGTCTGGCTTTATACGCCAACTTCTGTCTATGTCTTTTGAATCTCGTCGCTACGATTTGCTCTCCCTCCATGAACTTCCTGATGACCGGACGCTCGAGCAGAATAAACCACTTGTAGAACTCCATGCTTACCGCGTAGTCCAAATTTATCGTGTCTTCTTCAGGGTCAGGCAAGCCCAAGTCATGCGCTTTGACCAGCATGCAGCCGATGGTGTACTTGAGCAATGTGGCTACTGCGCCCTTGGATAGCTTCTTCAACACGTCCTCCCTGTCGGCTAAGTAAATGGGCATCATTTCATTCTTTGGTCCATCAAGTATCCTTTTCTTGTTCTCAACGTCCACGCTTTCATAATTCGGATCAGTTTCAATTATCCAGAGTGCCCCCTGCAAGTAAGGCAACAAAGTCTCTTCAAATTGTTCATCAGTCACTCTTGTTTCACCTACTGGGATTGCACATCCCCGGCGTTGCGTGTAGCTAAGCACGTTCTGTGGATCAAATGGACCGTCCTTGTCGATGATATAGTACTCTTTAAGAATAGACAGGGACCCCACACGTAGCTCGTTTATCTGTTTCAGAAAATCGCCGACTCCCTTGGCTGTAAGTTCTTCTACCTCTTCATCCTCCGCTGTGTTCTTTGGTTTGTTATTCAACATCGCAGCTCGATTGGAAGACGTACTAATTAGATACAGAGCTGGTCCATCACCATCATTCGTCTTCACCACTTCTAGTTCAACTGCGATCACTTTGTCTTCGATTTTCACGATGTGGTTCTGGTATCCCTCTTTCAAAACACGAACTTCTTTGTTGGCAATCATCCTCCGTAAGGTTTTCCACTGATGTATTCTAAACAACAAGGAATCCCAAATATATCAACTTTCCCAGCCGTCTCCGATCCAGCGTACTGTTGATCCCAGGTGAGGTAATGCGTAGCATACTGTGTCCAAATGTGGCGGAACACAGCCGAAAACAGCTCCCTACCGACGTTGAACTCAAGCGCAGACACATACCGTTTGAACTCTCTTCTCCTGGCAACGCACTTGTCTTTGATATCCAGAACGTTACTCGCTGTGACTTCCAACTCACCTGGGCATAAGATATCATGATCATCGACAGTGATCTTGTTCCTGAAGCACTCCAACAGGGTGGCATTAAACAGTGGGTCTTCGGCAATAGCCCCGAGTATGCTCGGTAGTAGCACATCGAACTTGTGCTGGGTCTTTGCGGAAACCAAACAACACCGGGGTTTGTCACCAATCTCAGCGTTGAGCCAACTCTTGGTTTGTTTCATACCACAATACGGTACCCTGCCTTCAGTAAGTTCAGTGTGAGGAAAGTACAAGTACTTGCCACGAGGTGCTTGGTTTGATGATCGATTATGACCAGGGTCGTCACAGAGCTCGACTATAGCCATCTGGAGTGATTTTAGACTCTCCTCTGGAGATAATCCCGCTAAGGAGCACGAAAGTGGCTGAACAGGGGAGAAAACCATGTCTCTGTCCTCCGCAAGGAACGTCTTGCTCATTCTCAAAAGATCTAGCTCTATCTCAGAACACGCCAACAGATGCACGGCAAAGTACTCACTCTCCACGCCCTGATCCATCTCATCTCCACGATCATCCTCCTTGGGGATTGTCCAGACATCCTCAAGCGACTTGACTCTCGTCGGTAGTGGCTTCACCCCCGGGATCTGTTCAATGAGCAACGTTATCTTCCCCAATGACCCAAGTAACGCAAACCCCAACGCCAAGAACTGCGCTAGTCCAATAATCCCAAAAATACACCCTCTGCACACCCCCCCTCACACAGCAAGCATCTTCTGTGCCAACCGAACAACCTGGCTGCGTTTATGCTCGACCCCAGCAGTGGCTGAACGCGGCAACCGGTCGATGTCGATCTGGAGTTTCAACATCTTGCGGAGCGCCCGCACCGTCGCGTTCAAGTACTTGTACCATGTCTGCTGTCGGTACGGGTTGCTCGACTGGTGGTGGAGTAGGAACACCCTGTCGTATTCAATCGATAGCCCGCGGTGGATAACGGGGTTCATTTGTGGTTAAAATGAATGGTGTAGACGAACGTACACAAAGACACCGTATTTCCCCCTTTAAAAGCTTTTTGCGCCGCGAAGTACCCTTAGCTACCGCGGGAGAACTGCACCACAGTTTGAAGTCACTTCGCAAACCTCGCCATGTAAGAACTGGAAAAAGCCAGGAATTAAGCCTTTAGAAGATTTTATTTCGTTTAGAGTCACGTGGTCGATTTAGGGTTTGTCTCACAATAGCTTGGCGGAGACGTGGAGATTTAAGAACGGGGCCCCAGGAGTGTTTGGGGCACGGTACACGACTCTCAGTTTCGACTGTAAAAAGCGGAGGAACGAACTCAGGTAGAAAAGATTTTACAGAAGGAAGATGCAATTCGAGGCAGTTTTGAGCTAGACGTCTGGACTTTTTACCTTTTTCGTTACTTTGAGGGTGATAGGCAGGGTGTCATAATTTTTTTGAACCCATACTAATAACGTTGTGACATCAATTGTAGCATACATCTATCCAGGCACTCGCTGTCGGGATAACGCTTTAATATATACGTTTTTATTGTTTTATATGACTGTTTGTTGTAGTTCGACGTTGACCGACTGTGTAGCATATATCTCACTCTTGTCAATCGTTATCCTGAAAAGCAATCACAGAGACATCTTCCGTCGTTTATCTCAGCGACATCCACGAACATGAGTTCTGTACCCTGATGTCAGACATTGTTGAGAAGAGGGCGACGTAACGGTTGCCTCTTACAGTGATGGATAACGTATTCTGAGAGATGGGTGAATCTACAGATCAACTTCCGTATAACACGATAGAAACGAATATACATTAATACAAAACATGCTGTCCACATCACCGAGTGGTGGAACGAGCGAGTGCTATAAGTAAGGTGCAATGTCAGTAGTTACACTCATATATGAGTCAAGGCATCCCCCAAGGAAACCCGCTCACACCAACAATCTCTATCTTGACGCTAAAGCCATCCTTTTTCCTTTTTTGTCCCACATCTTCCTTTTATACTGTTGGTGGACAATCCAGGTGGTGTCAACTGTTCAAGAAAAATCGCCCACACGCAACTTCTCCAAAATTCCCTATTATAAATCTAAAAACAAAGGATTCATTTCTATAACCTATACATATACATAAACAAAAGACGAATAAGCTCATCGTTATAATCTACTGTTGTAGCGATAACCAATCTAGATCTTTTTCATCTATTCTATCCCCAACATCCACTTTCTTCTTCATCGCAGACGCCTTCTTGCCCACGCCATTACCATTACTTATACTTCCGTTCTTCTTCAACGGAGAAGGAAACAAATCGTCACCGTCAGGAGTCGAATTCGACGTGTTCGCATTATTCCCACTCTCGTTTCCGTTTCCATTACTCCCACTGTTCGAATCCTCCGGCTTCTTCAGTTGTCTCTGTCTCTTCTTAATCACGTCCGTCTTCAACGCAAGCGGACGCACGACACCATGAAGTTTCAAAAACAACCCACACGCATTACACAAAGGCTGGCCCTGTGGGTTTCGTCTCCATAGTGGTGTCGTCTTGGTGCCACAGTTCGTGCACGACGTGATTGCCGTGGTGGTGCTTGAACTTGTCGTGGACTCCGGGCTCGCCGTGCCCTTCTTGCGCGGCTTGGTCGTGACTCTCTTCTTGGTCTTTTTGGGGAGTGGTTGCTGGGAATGGTGCTGGAGGTGTTGTTGTTGTTGATGGCTTCCGTTGTGGTGTTGTGACATGTAGTCGCCGTCGTTTGGGTTGGCGTCAAAGTACAACGAGTCGGAATGTAGACTGTGAGGTTGTGTTTGGTGATGTGGTTGGCTGGGCAATGTGATGCCGCCAAAACTGGACGATTCGGTAAGACTCGATGAGAACTGGGACTGTAATGGGGTGTGTGACATGGATCGTAGACTGTTGTTGTGGTTGAAATCAGGCAAGCTGATCATTGACTCCTGGCGTAATAGACTGTTGGGAGTAGCTGTGGTTGGTGCCATGGCGGATATACTAACCGTGGAGTTGAATCTAGCCTGGGGGTTGCTATTGTTGATGTTTTGTGGAGACGTCATGGTGAGCTGGGTGCTGGTTGGCACAACTGTCGACAATGAAGAGGAGATACTGGTGGACGTTTCGTGATTGTAGTGGTGGAGGAAATCATCAAACAAAGGCTTCTCGTTGTACGAGGAATGAACTGAATCGTGTTGTGGGTGGAATTCCTGGAAGTTTTGATTTGGACCTTCAAACGCCAACGGATCTAGCGAAAACTCAAAAGCAGAAGAAAGCGACTCAACTGTTTCAGGATGAACTTGGTTGAAGCTGTTGTAATGTTGCTGTTGCTGTTGCTGTTGATGGTGGTGAAGTTGTTCAGACAACAAGGAAATAGCTGGTTTTTCAGGCTGGATCATTGGTGAAAACGGAGCCGGACGCTTCCTAGTACTTATCGACGTCATACCACCAGCAGAACTAGTAAGATCATCATCTTCGTCCATGTCATTGGTGTTCGCATTATTGTTACTGTTCTGGCCAATTTTCCGAATATGAGCAACATAGTCAAACTCCTCACCAGTGGGGTCCAAAATCTCTTCAACAATGCTATTATCATCGTGGTGGATGCCCGGAATAGCTGATTTATTGTTAGTAAAGATTGCTTTGTTGTTAATGTACATCATCCTCCAAGTCAAATTCTCCATTCTTGCCTGATAAGGTAACGATTCACGAGCTCTGTTGTACATCTTCCATAGGCTTTCGATGTTGTCGACTTCATGGGTCAAAAGCAGCGATAGTTTGAGACTTTTGGGGAAACTGATCTGTGAGAAGGAAGACGCAAGGGAAGACGCTTTCTTGTTACTGTTGGTGTTAGACGGTGGGAACGTTGAAGTGGTTGATGACGGCGAATACATGGCGTGATATTTACCTGTTGAGTTATAGTTTATGTTCATCGTGGGTTGGTGTGTGGTTAAACCTTGTGTAGGTGGCTTTTTGATTTAGTGGTTTTCGGTGTTATCAGGTGGTGAAGGTGGTGGTGATAGTGGTGCTGACCTGGAGTGAATTAGCTAGAAAGCAAGAAAAGCAAGCGGTATATAAAAGAAGAAGTGGAAATCGAAAGTTGGACGAGGGAAGTGGAAGAAAGGAAGCGGGAGTAGAAGTGGAATTGGAATTGGATATTTAATTTGTATGTATGGCGAAGGAAAGGTTGAAAGATTTTTAAGAAGCACAAGTCAATATGGGACGTGTGTTGCTCTCTCTCTGTGTGTTTGTTCGCTGTAGAACATTGCACAAACACAAACGTATTATAAAGTGTATATACAGGGATCCCGAGGCGAACTGCCTGTTGAATGGGATGCGATTACCTAACAATGCATCCTGTGCATGCTTGCATTCATTTGGGATACGGAACTTCTGATAATATTTCCGACCACCACTTGCTTTCATTGGGCAGATTGTTCCTCCACCCCCCCCCCCCCTCACGACGTGCTTTTCTTGTGCGAGAAAGAGTCGGAGAGGAGGCTCTGTTCGTGTTCTATTTTTTTTTGCAACAATTCTCCCGGGCAGGTTAATCCAACCAGTAGAAACTAAGCATACCACAGCCTACACAAGAACCAGTTTAGTTGACTCTGGTCATCTGTTCCTGTGATAGCCAGGATATGCCGCTGACAGATGTCCAACCACAGAGCAAGGTCCAATGAAGCCGTAAGTTACAAAACAGGGGGATAATACAGGGCACGTGATATCTTCTGTAATTGGGTAAATTCCAAGTGACACAAAGTCGGAATGGTGCGCTCTGATTGGCCCGATAAAAAAAAAACTGATAATCAGAAAGTGAAAAATTGAAAGAAAACCCAATTGTGCGATAAGAAAATCACGCACTCACTCACACGCCCCTCTGCCTCCGTGGACACTGGGCTTTGGGCGCAAGTTGGGGGCGTCCCCAGGGTGGACGAAAGAAAGGTCGAGGGCATTAGCGGGTAGAGATTGGGTTATTTTTGTATTGTTCCAACGGGAACTGCAATCCGCTCGACAATGCAATTTGATTCGTTGTTGATTACTCTGTTTAGACTTCCCAGCTGCAACTGCAACTGGCCACTCACTCTCCCACACCCTACCCCCTTGCTTTGCTTCTTCTGCTTGACACCGAACGGATCAAGCACACCACGACGGTTCTTACACAGACAGCATGCACAACTTTATTATCGTCTGTGTCATTTGAGGACAAACGGCTTATCTGTTGGCTCTGTGATTGGTCAGGTGATTCACCTTCTTAGTGGTGATAAAACTGAACTTACTCTTTTGCGCGTATACAAATTGCTTATCAAGAGGACAAACCCACGCACCACACACAAGGCTACAACTTCCCTAGTTAAACTTTCCAACGTCTGCCCATCACTCCATCTCTCTCTTTGTTGTGCGGTGGGGAGGGAGGTGGTGAACAATTGGCCTCGTCAAGTCCTAGCAGTGGCCAAGAAGAATTTTATATGCCTGGCCGAGTAAAATTTATGGCAAGATCACGGCTTTTACGATGCGAATAGTCATCACAATATCATTCCGATCGGTTGTAAGTCGCTTAATGGGTGAAAGATATTGGTGAGGCGGGTTCTGGGTGTAGCCATTGACGAAGCAGCCAGACTGTTGGGAACGGTTGCAAAAAATGGAGATTATTTAAAGGAGCATAAGAGTGAAGATCGCGACACGTGAGCGTGTCCCATTGGCTCGAGTGGATGTTATTTGCCGTGGGGGTGCAGTCTTAACTCCGCATCATATTTCCGAGTTCCACTCCTGCGTATAACCAGGACGCTGTCAAGTGAGAAATCTCGGTCATTTCGAGAAATCCGGGATATGGATGATCAACAAAGGTTGGTTCCTTGCCCCGGGGTCCGAGGAGTGAGTGGCTAGGAACAAGAAATAATCCTCAATGATTGTGGTTCCTTTGTTTTTGTTTTCTGTGTGTAAATCCTCTGAATGATTGTCCGACTGGAACACAAAATTCCGAGACTCTCCACGAGGCTATGAACCCTTTACTGCAAAATAGCTATCAAAACAATCCACTCACACAGGGCACACCAAGCTATGAAGTTTTGCCAGCAGAGTTACAAAGTGATATGTTTGGATCTTAAAAAGACAAGCACATGTCCTCTGTCCCAGATCACGCAACCCAGATATCCCACTGCATTCTCTTTGTCCTCGAGGACGCTATCAGCCTTTGTTGGGGGCCAGATGGAAATAAGAGTCTAATGGCAAAGATTGTCCCCCTCCAGAGCCAAATGCATCTTTTAACATACCATCCGCTTTGTAACATAAACTATCCACTTTATCCAGCCATGCGTTTATGCTCCACTGCATCCCATCAACAATAATAGTGCATGTAAAGACGATCTTTGAGAGCCAAAGCAAAGCGTAATTACAAAAAGCTAACATTCTTCAACTTCTCTCTCACCCCCACCGAGTCCTAAGCAAGTGTCTTACTGGTGTGAAAAATCACTCATTGGTGAGTAATCTTGGTAAAAGTCGTAAAAAATGCCGCAATTGCTAAATTAAGAATGTTGCAAAACTTTTTTTTTCCTGTGCTCGTCTAACAACTACAATCACAGGACGAACACTGAGCCTTGTTGAAGTTGGTCCAGTGGGTTGATTGTACCTTGAGTCAAGGGTTGATCAGACAGTCCATCTTTTCTTTTTTTTTTTTTATTCATTGATGCCAGGTACTAGATTGCCAATGAGAACTGTTTTATTCGGGCATTTCCTTTGCCTCTGGACCTCCTTACATGAAGAAACAGCCTGTGGTGAAAGACAGGTGCTGATTGCAAAGCGACTGCCCACCTCATGTTTCAGCAAAGAACGCAAATCAAAATACTAAATGCAGAAAAAGAAATTAACGCCCACTTCCACCAAAGGGAAATCCAGACCTTGGCTTTGGAGACTATTGGTTAAGTTAGTTCTGCATTGTGTGGATTGCAAATCTATATCGACAGATTAGAGTTTAGACAATGGATTGTGCATGTGCCATACCCTTATAAACCAGCTCTTCTCTAAACTATCATTCTTCTGGCAAAACAAGACCTTAAGGTAGTTGCTACTATCAACAACGACCTAATTGCTACAGTCTCTCTCTCCCATCCTTTTCATTTACAACATGTAAAACCAGAAACACCTGAGACTTACTTTGTATTACATTCTTTATTTCAGTTCATGCACCCAGGAAACGGAAAAAAAAATTCGCAGTTGTTTATATTTTGTGTTAATCAGGAACTCACTTCTTCTTCCGCTCTATCTTGCGAATCCTTCAGAGAACAAACAAACAGCAGGGATTTGCAGTGGTGTACAAAGACCACACGTAAACATTATCAACAGTGTGGATGGAAAAAAACCAGCACTGGAAGAGAGAAGTGTTGCTGATGATTAAAGGAGACATAAACGCGCTATTTCAGGTGGGTGCCATGACGATTCAAAAGATGTGGGAGTCCACCTCGTTGAGTTTATACGTATTGTAGAAATCTAAATCACTCCCTTTCACCCCCCATAGTTGGAGGCAAAAAACAGCAGCTTATCACTCGGGCAGACAACAAACGAAACAATTATAACTGGAACGCTGCCCTCTTTTGAAATGTATTGTTCTTACCGTAAGCGGTATTGCTTAATGCATTGTTTAAGCTGGACAGAGAAAAAAAAGTGAGAATCTGCACAGGCTGCAAAAAGAAGAATTTCCTGCAAGTCCACAGGGTGAGTGGGTGGGTGGGTAGATAGTAGGTAGTGGGTTATTGTTGTACATTTCCAAATTATACAATATGGGAAAATAGTTTAAAAAAGAACTCCCCCCTCCAATATTCATGAACTCACCTCAACCACAGTTGTGCATAAATGAATGAAATACATTCCGGAACTTCAATCTCATGAATTATAAAAAGGTCACATCTTGCCCTTGCTCCCACCACTCCATCCAAAAGCCGTTGCTCTTCTCCTATCTTACCATCCCGTTATAAACAATGAACTTCTACTTAATCCCACCGGTGTCGTACCAAACCCAAGAGAAATTAAAACAACAACACAAAAAGAAATCCCAACGTACCAAACCCTCCTCGTCGTCCTCGTCCTCCTCCTCCACAAGATCACGCAGATCCACACAATCAGAAGCATCCCGATCCGGGTCGGTGTCGTCATCCAGCGCATCCTCCCGCAAGAGTTTCTCCTTGAGCTTGTCCTCGGCGTCCAGCATCGGGTCCGCTTCCTCGGCGTCGCCCAACCGCAAATCGACCTCCCTTTTGACAAGAAAGAAACTGAATCATAGTCACACCGCCCCGAGCCCGGGGAGGATGGCCGACTGGGAGGACGCACAGAGTGTGAACTCCGTGGTTTCGAACGGGTCTATCAAGACCAACAATTCGTGTTTCAATTATGAGAGCAATACGAAACTACACGAGATCATAGCAAATACGTCTAAGTCGTCCAAGAAACACCACCACCACCACCACCATCATAGTAATAGTCAGCACTCGCCGTCGCCTCTTGGGGGTCACCCCGGGAAGGAAAACGTGTATCGGTGCTTGAACTTGACGAATGAGAAACAATACAATGATTACTATTACGACGACGAGGACGGCAATGATGGCGTCGACGAGCGGGAGATAGGATATGATTTGGAGTTGGAACAGGAAGAGGATGATGATGACGTGGATGAGCTTGCTGATGAGATAAGAACGTTGTATTCGGACGCCAGTTCGATATTCAGCAGACGTACATCCAATACCAAACCTCTGATATTTGGAGGGAGGAATGGTGGTGGTGGAGGTGGAGAGACGGCGTCGTTGTATTCTGATGCTAATTCGATATTTAGTCGTAGAAAACGATAATGTCCTTCGTTGAGTATTTAATTCTTGTGTGTAGTGTGTGTGTATACAATATTTTTGTGTTTATTTATTGATTTCATATATATATACTTTTTTTTGGCAATCTAACTGAGGATATCACCTAGGGAGATCTTAGACCTGCTTATGCTTTCAACTATTGGTTCTACTGGCTTGGGAGGGATTTCTTCCTCTTTGAACTCGATGATGTTTGGAGTGTATATCAATTCCAATCTATCCAACTCGTCATCAATGCCGTAGTTTTCACCATTCAATGGTTTGCCAATACCGCTCTCTTCTTCGTCGTTCATACCTTCCACTTTGTCATCTTTACCACCGTGATAACATGATTGACACAACACTCTCTCATTGGATTCGTTCCGCGGCCACCAAATCGGGGACGTCTTGGTTTGACATTTATCACACACATGAGCTACTCGCTTAGTTGAGTCAATCGTATCATCTTTCAATTGGTAGTACTGTTTAAAGTTCTCAATGTAGTTCATCAGCTTCAATTGCCCCGATATCTTGGAGGTCTTGTTCTTGAGCAAGTCTTCCAAGAACAACTGCATGAGTGGTTTCTCTTCATTGTCAGATGAATTGGATCTGGTGGTGACTCTCTTACCTAGCGTTCTCAAACTCAAGACGGTCTCCTTGGATTGGTCATGTTTAGGACAAACTAAGATTGCTTTCAACTTGCCAGTATGCCCTTCAGCTTTAACCAAACTATCCTTTGATTCAACCAACTTGAAACCCAACTTGAAGTTCGGCGTGTCTTGAGCACACGTAATGTGATAATAGTGATCTTTGTCATCACACAACTCGCACTTGATAATAGCTCCATTCTTGGTCTCACAGATTTCACAGGTGTGATGATGGTTGTTCAAAAAGATCTTATCCACACTGTTGATGGATAACGTATTGGTGATGCTCTCGTTGAACTTGGTTCCATTGGGTTTGTGGAAATCAACGTGCTCGCTATTAAAAGCCGCACATAGCAAATGACACCATCTTCCGTTATCTATAGGTTTCAAGAAATCGGGTCTGACGAATGGTGATCCCAATATGGACAACTCGTAGTTTGCCTCATTGGCAAGACAACAGCAACAGGAATAGATGGCCGAGTGTACAGGTCTCATGTCATTAGTACATGGCTCACATAACCATTCTTTCACCGGAGATTTCATGTTCTCGATATCAGCAACTGAAATTCCAGCACACGATGCGTGAACGTTGACACCACAAGAAGAGCAAATCAACATTTCTATCAAAGAAGAAGTAGAATTATTGTCGTGCTCTCTGCACACGCAGCAATTTCTTTCCGAAGGTTCAAATGGTAGTTCAATCGACGAGGCTGGAACTTGGATGGTTGACAAATGAGAATATACATCTGCTAGTTGCCTCACACGGAAGTTCTCAATCAAGTCAGCGATATACTCTTTAGCTTTGGCTAATGGAAGCTTCTTCACCAATTTCTTAACATCGGGTGCTTTATAGTTCTTGTTAAACAAAAGTTCCTTGATTTTATCGTCGGAAACCTTGTCATGCAATTCAGGCTCAGCTGGAGCCGCAACAGCAGTCGAAGCAACAGGTTTAGGAGTTTCACTCTTCTCTTCCTTGATTCGTGATCTTTTCTTTGCTGGAGTGGATGACAGCGGCAGGGATCTCTTTTTCGTTTCATGCTTGATTTCCAGGGCTGGGCTGAGATTAGGCAGCGACGTCAGCTCTGTTGTTGTTGGTGCTGAAGTTGTTGGCGGTACCAGAGCGGCTGGCGGCGTTGGAAGTGTCAGCATACTTTGAGCGTGTTCCAAGATCGCTGTCGCATCACTGGCCAATTCCGGCTCGACCTTCTTTTTCCAACCGTTACCTTTACCGTTGGATACCTTTTTAGAAATTTGGGTTGGGTCTTCCCATACAACAGCGTATCGTCGCCATAATCTTGCGCATCTGAAACACAACGCCACGACTTTGTTTTCTGGATTGAGCTTTTTGGCATCATGACCAGTGATTCTAAACCACCGCAAGGATGAATTGGTTTGACAGTGCTTGCACACAAACGATTTCTGTGGAGGCATCTTGGAGCTTTCATACGAAGAATCATCCTCGGGGTTTGCCAAATCGTCAAGTTGCTGTTTGACAGCTTTCTGTTCGTCTTTAACAATATTCTGCACCTTCTTCTGGATTCTTCCCTCGTAGTTGCCCCAGATCTCTCTACCGTTTGGTGTTTTCTTCCACAAGTAGTAGAATCGGACAACCATGGCTGAAGGCTGAGTCTTCACCTTCTTGTAAACAGGATACAATTCACTTCCAAACTCACGAACACCATTCTCAAAGCGTCTAATTTCCTCTTTGCTAAACACAGGCTCTCTAAGCTTTTTCTTGTCTAAATTTTGAGCTTCCTTAAACGCTAGGTCAGCGTCGCCATCGTGCTTCATATACGACAACAATATCGAATCCATGAAATTTGGCGAGTTAGGAGACAAATCGAGCGACTCGGCTATTGGTGCACATCTGGCAACGTATGCATCAAGTTTGGCAAAATCGTCATCAACATCCTCTTGCCTGTTCTTCCACAACAAAGTACACGTCTCTCCATCGCCGTCGTCAACACCACGTTCAACGTACCCCTTTGGTCTGGGTTGTAGCCAAGATGGATATTCCTTGGGGTTAAGATCGGCGTACTCTTTGGGGACTTCTAGTTTGACTGGTTCCTCCACAACTTCTTCAGGAGTATTCTTCGATCTTGGTCGCTTGTTGTTTTGGTTACCGCCACTGGGTTTCTTCTTTTGGGGTTTGTCCACATCATAATACACAATAGGATGACCGTCACATTCGGGAATATATACAGCTTGATGCTTGGTTCCTATTCTCGTCGATGCTCTTGGATATGGAGATCTGTCGTCGACATCAACCCCATCTTCTAGTCTTGCATATTGGCCCAAGTACCTCATACACCATTCTTCTTTGACTCGTCGTTGCATGAAGGTGTTTCCCTTGTCTTTATGTAAAAACTCAATGGCCAAGTTCTCATACTTGGGCAATGTCGAATTGTTGACAACCGATTGTTCCCGAGAAGCAGGCGTCGGTTCTCGGCTAAGCTCCGCCTCTAAAGAACTCAACACACTCAATTCACTAGCTAACTGGTCTTGGTTTGATGATTTGTTGTCTGACAACATGACAAGTTTCTTCTGGTGGTATTCTAGTTCGTGTTTCTTAGTACATGTAGCACAAGACCAAGAGAACCCACGGCTAGGCTTCTTCAACAAAGGTGGGTCTAAACAGTACATGTGGTAGTATTTTTCACACTCACCACAACTTATCGAATCAGGGTTATCACACCATTGCCCACATATTTCACAACTGCACGAATTGGAACTGAAGGAGTTCAACAACGACTTGGTTCGTTGACTCTCGACAAAGATAAACTCAAATCTTTTGTTCAAGGCAATCAAGAAATTTCGACTCTTGGAGTTTTCAATCTCCGCATACTGCAACAAGTTTGCCGTCAGCAAAACATCGTAAAACTTGATCATGTAACGGTCAAACAATTTGTCAAAGTAGAAATGGTTTGGTTTCTGAATATACGTCTCAAGTGCCGAGGAAGCAGTCGGCGATACGGACTTCTTGGTGCCTCTTTTAGTCTCTTTCAACTGCTCCTGGCTGAACTGGTCTTCAATATCTTGTTTATGTCGAACTTCAACTAAACCTCTGAATGAGCTGATCGGGCAAGTATCTGTATGCATCGATGCAAACAACAATCGTGAATCCGATGTGATTTTGGATATATCTCTTGGTCTATAAAACCACTGTATCTGGAATGTATAATCTTTGGCATCGACAATCTCTCCGGTGGAATCTATGGAGGTGGATTTCTGGTTGCTATTCTTGTGCTTAAACCCCATGATTCTGCCAATATAGTAAGGTTCGCCAGGAGGTTCACTAATCATGTAAATGTACTGACCCTTGGTGAGATTGAAGACTGTTGGTTTAGTCTTTCGTCTGCCATTACTATTCGTGGATGGGAACTGGTTCGGGCAGTACAATGTTTGTGTTGTTATGTCAACGTAGGCGTCGGTCAAATCCAACCTGAACGAGAAATAATCCTCTGTCTTCGGAGGGGGTTGCCAGTTATTAGGCACCTTGTTGGGGGTAGAAGTGCCATTTGACGACGGTGAGTCGTCATTTTTGGGTGTTGATCGTTTGACGGAGTTGGAATTGCTTGTTCCACCTGCTGTTCCTGATCCTGCTCCACCTCCACCTCCACCTCTCCTCCTGGACACGGAGCTTGTCAGATTCACCGAGTTTGAGGCAGACATAGAATTCAGGGAATCGTACTCTAGGCTATTGAGGTCGATGGAGTCATTGTAGGTCTTGTTGATTGTCGCCTTCCGTCTCGGTCTAGTGGTTGTTTCCGACATGGCGGCCCTGGACTGGTGGTTGAATGTTGTTCTATGTTAGAAAGTTTGAAAAAAAAATTTTCTGCTTTGGATACTGGGATATTTGGGTAAGAGTTTGGGGGGAAGCTTGGTTATAATTGTGTTGATGGTACCATGTGACCAGTGTGAATGGGGACAGGGTGGTAATAGTTTGATGATAATGTTGTAACTATCTGGTTTTGGTAAAAGAAGACAGGGTAATTATATAGACAAGAAAAGAAAGTGAAGTGAATATTGGAATATTTCATACATATTGGCATAGGAGGAGGAGGAGGAGACAGTGAGACAAAAGGGAAGCAGAAAAAAAAATTTTAAAGTATGGACAGTAACAAGACAACTGTGTCGGAAAGTAACATAACCAGTATGACTTCCAACCTCCGTTGCAAAGAAAAAAAAAGAAGAGAACAATGCATCCTCAACCCCAACCGTCAAAATCCAAAAAACGCCCCGAACTCATGCGATTTACAGCCATATGTCTATTCGTCAACTACCCATCAATTACACAATCCCACTCTTGAGCAAGTTTTCAATCTTTTCAATCTCTTCAATACTGCTTGCAACTTCCAACTTCTTCAACAACTCGTGTCTCTCCTCCTCTGTTAGTTTCTTGACAACGTTATTCACCTGCTTGTCGACTTTGCCGTTCTGGGCACTGGCATCTCCTGTCTTGTTCAACAACTTGGATGCTTCTTTATTAAACACTGTGTGGTCTTGTCCAAACAATTCATCTCCTTGTTGTCTCTCCGACTGCTTGACCTTCTTGAAATCCAACACTTTCAAAGACGGTATCAACCAGATTACGAACGTTCTATAATTCTCCAACTCGGTGATGGGATTGCCTATCAACACGAGTGTTTCAAGTTTCGGGAATTTGTCCTTGAAGTTGGCTTGAAACCTGTAGATATTGTTGTTGTATAACGTAATTGACTTGATTTTGTTTTGTAGCGGGAAAGTATCATCATCTATGTACAGTATGTTGTTATTTGACAACAACAAAGCTTCAAGCTTGTGGAAATTGGGAGGGATGTTGCTTAGTTTGATCAAGTCATTGTTGGACAAGTCTATCACTTCAAACTTGTCACTCGTGATACTCAAGTTCTCCAACTCTGTCAACCCCAAGTCTCGTAGTAGAATGGTTAGTTTACCTTCTGGGTTCAATATTATGGGAGCATCATTGATTAACTGTGACGTTAGTCTCATGGGTTATAGGTGGCTGATGGGCTGTCTGGAGGTGGTTGCCATATTTCGTGAAAGTTTTTCGTTTTGCAAATGCGAGACAAACAACAACAACAACAGCAGAAAAAAATTGACAACCAAACTTACTGTGAGCAAGCAAGCGAGAGAGCGAAGAAAAAAATACTTCAGATGAACACAAACCACGACAAAACAAACTTATCAATCACCATCTTGCCAGCCCAACCATCCCTTCATTACCATCACGTCAAGTCGCATCACATCTACCCTTTCCACAATGATTGAACTAGAGGATAGAGAGATCCCTGTGATACCAGGAAACAGGTTGGATCACGAGGACGCTCAGGAATTAAGACTCATGATTGCAGAGTTGTTGGGCAGAAGAAGCACCTCTTTCCCAGGGTCCCAACCGGTTTCATTCGAGAGAAAGCACCTAGAAGAGACCTTGTTAAGTAAAGACTATTTCGTCTGTGAGAAAACCGACGGGTTGAGAGCATTGCTTTTCTTGATTAACGACCCTGAAAAGGGTGAAGGTGTTTTCTTGGTCACCCGTGAGAATGACTTTTACTTCATCCCAAATATTCATTTCCCGTTGACTACTCACGAATCCGAAGAGAATCCAAGCTACCACCACGGGACGTTGTTGGATGGCGAATTAGTCTTGGAAAACAGAAATGTCAGTGAGCCAGTCTTGAGATATGTCATATTCGATGCATTGGCGATTAACGGCAAGTGTATAGTCGACAGACCATTGCCAAAGAGATTGGGGTACATCACGGAGAATGTCATGAAGCCGTTTGACAATTTCAAAAGAAACCACCCGGAAGTCGTCAACGCCCCGGATTTCCCATTTAAAGTGGGGTTCAAAACAATGTTGACGTCATACCATGCCGACGATGTATTGAGCAAGATGGACCAGTTGTTTCATGCTTCCGATGGGCTAATTTACACATGTGCAGAAACTCCGTACGTCTTTGGCACTGACCAAACTTTGTTGAAATGGAAGCCTGCTGAAGAAAACACTGTCGACTACCAGTTGGAGTTTGTTTTCAACGAAGTGCAAGACCCTGATTTGGATGAAAGAGATCCCTCGAGCACGTATTTGGATTATGACTCCAAACCCAATGTTATCAAATTGAGAGTGTGGCAGGGAAGTAACGTCCACACCGACTTTGCCAAGTTGGATCTTTCCGACGAAGACTGGGAGAGATTGAAAGCATTGGGTGAGCCATTGCAGGGCAGAATCGCTGAGTGCCGCCAATCATCCAGCAAGAAAGGATTCTGGGAAATGTTGAGATTTAGAAACGACAAGAGCAATGGGAACCATATCAGTGTGGTAGAAAAGATCTTGGTCTCCATTAAAGATGGTGTTAGAGAGAAGGAGGTTATAGAATCATGTCCAAAGATATCTAGAGCATGGAAGAGACGAGAAATGGAGAGAAGAAGCAAGCACAACGGCATGGGACCACAACGCAATTCGATACCGCATGGCGAGGAGCCCCCAGCAAAACGACCAAGACTCAACTCCAACGGCCACCACGAACACCACCAGCAACAACAAGCCCCACCGCCCAAACCACAACCCGCACAGCCACCCCAGCAACCAATGCTAGACGATATCCCAACTTACGAAGATAGTGACGACGAGTAAATAGAATGCTTTAAATAACAAAAAAAAAAGTAAAAAAAAGACACTGTATAATTTGTACTATAAATAATTACTAAAAAACAAGTATAAAAAGACAAGCAAAAGTAAACAAAACGAATCTTTCTCTAAGCCCAGGTTTGCAATTGTTCATGGAACTCGGCCCTGTATTTGGATTGGTCCAAGTTCTCCTTAACTGCGTATCTAACTTCGTCGACCATAGCTGGGTGACCACAGGTGATGAACCCAATAGGACCATCAGTCTCTTGGATGTCCTTCTTAATTTGCTCTTCGATGTTTGGACGGCCCTCGATGAACTCGATGTTGGAGAAAGTTTCCTTGATGAGTGATATGATTGATTCACCAGATGAATCGGAAGTACAACTAACGGATCTCTTTTCATCATAGTCATCCTTCTTCTCTGTACTGCTCAAGTCCTTCTCCAAGTTAAGTGGGGATTCAAAGCACTCCAATCCAGAAGCATCCGAAGGTTTCGTCACGTAGATGGTAGTATTAATAGATGTTTTCTTCAAGTATAACAACTCCTCCTTGAACCAAGTCAACGACTTCCAGTTTCTGACAACCCAGACCAACTTGATCGATTGGTTCTTAGCTTTTTGTGCCACGTCGACACACTCAGAGTAGATACCAGGAATACCGTTACCGCCCGCAAGGTAGACCAAGTTGTCGCACGTACGTCCAGCACCACTAGGTTCACCGTATGGACCTTCAACCAAGACTCTCACTTGACCTGTCTGGCCGGGGGCATTGTACAAGCTCTTGGCAATGCTCTTGGTGATACCGTCCTTGATCTTGGTGTACAAGATGATCTTGTCGTCGCATTCACTGGCGGTGAATGTGAATGGATGAGACTGCCAGAACAACGAAGGCTTGACGAAATGGATGAATGCATGGCCGCCAGGGATGGACTTCCAGTACTTTGGCTTTGGGACAATGATCTTCAATGTTTCGTCACCCTTGATGGTGACTTCGGCTTTCGGAGCACCCAAGAAGACAATTCGGCCGATACGCACGGCACGGTCAAACACCCACACGCCGATCGAAGCCCACATGAAGTTGCCGTATCCCATATGGTCAAGATGGTAGAACCCACCAACGACGAATAACGTAGCGAGGGTGATGTGGATCAAGAAAAAGACTTCGTAGCATCTGCGTCTGAAGAACAACATGGCTTGGAAAAGGATGAACCCACCAGAGATACATGCAACAGTACCCCAGATCATGAACTCACTGGTCATACGCTTCTTGTACTTGCCGGTAGCTTTGTCGGAAACGGAAAAGGCAATGGCGTGGACAATAACCAAAAGCACTGAGATACGGGAGATCCATCTGTGGTACATGATGAAAGTAGCAAAATCCCAGCCGGTCAACCATTGCAAGATGTTGTTCCTTCCACCGAATAAAATCAACAATGGGATCAAGTAACTCACGGTGATACCCGTTCTGTCAGCGATGAAGTGACCTAATTCAGCCGCTTTGGTGGTGTATTGTGGGTTGTCACTGACATGGTGGATATGCAAGGCGTTCAAGAACCCAGTAAGCAAGACAAAGACAACGATGATGACAGTTTCGACTCTGCTTGGGATCAACCCGTCAAAGAACCCACCGAAACCTAACGTGAACTCCTGGGATTTCTTCTTGGAGAAGGTGGCAGGCAAGAAGACGTTCTTCCTGAAAAAGTTGGCAACTTTACCGGTGATCTTGGAGTATGTCTTGGGGAACATTTTAATGAACAAGTTGACACACATGGAAATGGCAATGACTCCGGCCCAGTAACCCAACATGATGGCACCGTAGTCTAAGGAAAGGTTGAAGTTGTTGTAGTACATGGCGTAGGCTCTTCTGAATGGAACGAATGGCTTGTTGTAGTTGATACGCAATGGGGTATCCAAGACTTTCTCTTCTTCGGAGTCACCCTTATCACCTTTGCTGTCACTCTTGCCTCCACTCGTTTCGGCTCTCTTATCCTTGGACTTCTTTGCCTTTTCGGCATAATCGGTGCCATTTGCTTTGAATTCATCCTGGATCTTAGCATACTTGGTGAAGAATTCCTCAGTTGTGGAGTTACATTTCTTATTAAAAGCATCAAGAAGGCCAGTGTTGTTGTTATAACCAGTAACGAAACAGTCCGACAAAGCACCGAACCCAGGGTCTTGATTACAGTAGCATTTCCAGTTGAAGGAGTTCTTCTTACCCGTGGACTTACACACGGTACCGAATTCCGCAATGTATCTGGTACATGCCTGCATGGCGATGTCTAGCTCCTCATACTGCTTGGGAGACTTACCGGCGGCCTCAGCAAGCACGACGAATGTGAGGAGGAATGGAAGGAAACTTAATACTTTCATCTAGCAAAAAGGAAGCTCTCTGGTTTGTACCTGTCCAAGGAAAGAAGTAATAATGGTGAGTGAAAAGAGAAGCTGCAAAAGAGAAAAAAAAAGAGCCATAATGGCATAGAGAGGGAATCAGACGCTGTTTAAATATGCAAGAGGGTGGGTGGATCTGGGGCTACTCCCTGTTCTCCTATTGTGATTGTTTCGAATTAATTGCAGGATGATGGATCCAAAGGCGTATGGATGGAGATCGTTTTAAGGAACTCTGTGATTGGTTCTAATCTATTCCATCAGTAGTTCCATTGTGTTGAAATTGTAGCACTATAAGCAGATACATGAGGCAAAACATGCAAATCGACAAATATCCCAAAAAAAATTTTGTAGTTTCTTTTATCCTTGGCATGCTGTGCGACGGCTATAGTGATTGGAATATGGAATATTGACTGTGTGGTGTGGTGGTTGGTGAAAGTCGACCATTGTGTATTACTTTTGCATTTTTAGATTTGCAGTACAATATGTATACCAAGAACTTTTTCTTCACTGTGTAACAAAATAAACTATGGGCGACGTAAAATTTTTGTATTCTTTTGTAGTAAGGGGGGAAACCCAGTAATACCAGTCAGAATACGGATGGTCTTGGACACGGTGGTGCGAGCCTTGGCCTTGGCGGACCAGAATTCTCCTGAGTTCCATTCAAGAGATATGGGGGGGTAAGCAATTTGCCCTGTGAAAAAGTTAGTATCTTGGGAGGGTTGGATTCTTGTCAGATCCTCTTTGCTTCTCATTATTTTTAGTTCAAAAGAGAAGTGTGTTCCTTCCTTCCTATCCGGGCTGTGTCCATGGCTAATTACCCTTCCTTTATCCCTATGTAGGGCAATCCTACCGCTGCATTTACGCTTTGTGGTACAGTTACACACAATAGGAGCATAGGAGTTAATGTTGAACCAGGAAAATCCAGTGCATAACATGCAAGTGCTTTAAGTCTTGGCAGTGTTGAGGGAAGGAAGGAAGACATCCATGTGAGTTACCTTTCATTAGTACATTTTCATAGTTCTCCTACATTAGTTTGACACAAAAATAATTCCGGGAAAACTTGGGATGAGCTGATGTGCGTTTTTGATTGGTGAAACTACAAGCCTAGATAAATGTGAGAGTTGAGGACGATAGCAAATCCTCTTTCAGGCAATCAGATACTTCTGCAGTGGGTTAAACGATCACCCGTGGTTATACACAGCAACCTAACCTCATCTCTATCCCTCCAGCTGCCTGAAATCCGTTAGTAAGGCTTTGAAGATTAACGAATCTCATTATTGCAAGCAGTGGCTATTGTCCACTGATTGAAAAGATAAAAAAAAATTTTCCTCTCTCTTTCTCTCTCTCTCGTTCCTTGTGAATTTCTTTTTACTTTGTGGACCTGACAAGAATAGACTAATAGGCTATCTTTTGTGGTCCTTAAAGCTTAGATTGACGAATTCTTAATTATAACCCAAAAATAAAAGCATTCCGATAGGTTAGTTACTTACATATACGCCCAAACCCGGCAAAGAAAAAAAAATCTTGGTATTGCTAAGGCTGAGACTGGTCATAGATAACAGGAAAGGGATTGAGCGTATGACTATCCCAAAGATAACCAGCACACCCCTCCATTCGCTTATATACAGTGTTGTAACTAATGGTCTGGTTCGTAACATTGTCTACTAGGGCTGTCCTAGTTTGCAGTCAACAACACGAGCAACGACAGAACTCCTTTGCAAAAAACCGATGTTCGGGAGGCTTAGCAAAAGCAGCACGCTAATGCAATTCCACTTAAACAAAATACCACTATAGATACACAATATGGTGGATATGGAAAAATATGCCGCGACTCCGCCAAATCAAAAGCCACCCTTCCGCCGGATGACTGCATCACCAAGTGATAGGGTCAACAAGGCATACCTTCATTAATTGTTTTTTGTAGGGTATCAATTCCGGTTGGTACCTTTGAGTCGGTTTTTGTTTAGTTCGCTGCATGACAGGCACTAAAACAGTTAGAATTCTATAGGTAGCATCCCTTGAAATTGAAGTTCCAACAAACCTCCCATTGTTTCAACATGGAAACCACAGTGTTGAGCACTAATAATGGATATGTGACTGCATCACAAAGGCTCTTGTCCTTTACTTGAGTAATAATAGAATAAGAAAAAAAAATACTCACGTGCACAAACACTCCTGGAGCTACCAAGTTCATGTAAAATAAACTAAAGAGATCGGATCTGATAATAATAGAGGATTAATAATAATGCATAATATGTAATTGGGGTACTAAAACTGGAGTACAGATTAGCCATTGGTGAGACAGGACATAGTAATGTCGAATGCCGAAACTCCGACACTATGAACCGCCCAATCACCTGGATTCCTTTCTATCGTATTAGTTAATATATTTCTAGAAACTCTCACATAAATTCTACGACCAGTTTTGCAATTTCTCGTGGAACTCGACGTTGTATTTGGTCTCGTTCAAATTCTCCTTGACAGCATATCTAATCTCATCAAGCATAGCAGCGTGGCCACAAGTGATGAAAGCAATAGGTCCATTGGCTTGCTGGATGTCCTTCCTGGTCTGCTATTCAATGTTCGGACGACCTTCAATGAATTCAATATTGGCAAACATCTCCTTGACAAGGGAGATCAACAACTCGCGGGATGAATCAGAGGAATAGGTGGCCAACTTCTTTTCGTCATCCTCCTCACTTTTGTCAGCACTGTTCACATTCTTTTCCAAGCTAAGGGGTGACTCAAAGCATTCCAAGCCAGAAGCATCTGAAGGTTTGGTGATGTAGATGGTTGTGTTGATGGAAGTTTTCTTCAAGTATTCTAACTCTTCTCTGAACCACGCCAATGGCCTCCAGTTCCTAACCACCCACACTAACTTGAGCGATTGGTTCTTTGCTCGTTTAGCAACATCAACACACTCCGAGTACATGCCAGGAATACCGTTACCTCCAGCAATGAAAACCAAGTTGCTGCACCTCTTACCAGCACCACTTGGCCCTCCGTATGGCCCTTCAACCAACACCCTAATGTGGCCCGTCTGGCCAGGGGCATTGTACCAACCTTTTGCAATTCTCTGCGTGATACCATTCTTGATCTTGAAGTAGAAGATAATCTTGTCCTTGGACTCATTAACATTGAACGTGAATGGATGTGATTTCCAGAATTGGCAAGGTCTGATAAAGTAGACAAATGCATGACCTCCAGGGATTGGATGCCAGTTCTTGGGCTTGGGAATGACGATCTTCAACGTCTCATTTCCCTTGGTTGTGACTTCAGCTTTCCGAGCACCAAAGAAGATGATCCTTCCAATACGCACAACACGATCAAGCACCCAGATGGCAATGGACGCCCACATGAAGTTCCCATACCCCATTGGGTCAAGATGGTACCATTCACCAACAACAAACAACGTAGAAAACGTGATGTCAATCACAAACAACACCTCGTAGAACCTGTGTCTGAAGAAAAACATGGCTTGGAAGAGAATGAAACTTCCAGCAATCGTACCAACGATATCCCAGATCATAAGGTTGCTCTGCATACACGTGTTGTATCTACCACTGGCTTTATCAGACACCGTGAATGCAATGGAGTGGTCGATTACCAAAAGCACGGAGATACGCCAGATCCATCTGTGGTACATGATGAATGTGGCGAAGTCTCAACGTGTCAACCACTTCATGTAGTTGTTCCTTCCATCCAATAAAATTAACAATGGAATCAAGTAGCAGACGACGATACCCGTTCTGTCGGCAATGAAGTGACCTAATTCAGCTCCTTTGGTGGAGTACTGTGGATTGTCCTTCACGTGGTGGATATGCAACCCGTTCACGAACCCAATAAGCAAGATAAAGACAATGATAATCACAGTTTCGATTCTGCTTGGGATCAACCCGTCAAAGAACCCACCGAAACCTAACGTGAACTCCTGGGATTTCTTCTTGGAGAAGGTGGCAGGCAAGAAGACGTTCTTCCTGAAAAAGTTGGCAACTTTACCGGTGATCTTGGAGTATGTCTTGGGGAACATTTTAATGAACAAGTTGAGACCTATAGCAAGCACAAGAGTACAACCCCAGTAGCCTAACATGATAGCACCGTAATTCAAAGAACGGCGATAGCTGTTATAGTACATTCTATAACCTTCGCGATATGGTACAAATGGCTCCTTGTAGTTGAGACGTAATGGGGTAGTCAGGACTTGCTCTTATTAAGAGCTTCCACCGCGTCCCAGCCTCCACCGCCACCACCTGAAGAACTTCCTGTCGACGTTGTCATCTGGGCATACTGTGTATTATTCACTTCAAACTCGTGCTGCACCTCCTTATACCTAGAAATGAACTCGTCAACAGTGGAGTTACACTGATTCACAAATAAGTCGATCTTCTCGGTGTTGTTCTTGAACCCGGTAACGAAGCAATGGGACAACGTGCCAAACCCAGCGTCCAGGTGACGGTAAAAGTTCCAAATTTCTCTATGTAGGTGGTACATATCAGGAGAGCGATATCTAACTGGCTGTATAATCGGGGAGTACCAGCGTCAGCAAGGACAACAAACGTGATGAATAATGGTAGATAGTTGAGAGTTTCATTGTTGATGTCTCAATGAGAGGCTGCGAAAAAAAAAAGCATCACGAGTACATGAGGGAATGAGACGTTTAAATAATTCAATGAGTCGGTGGGACCACGGACGTAGGAAATCATGGCTAGCTTTGTCTTTGCGAGTTGGGAAGAAGGGATAAATTACATGCGTTGAGAACGGGGAAGAGATCGCAATGTCAAGTGGAAGATCGTTTTAAGGAGTTCTGTGATTGGTTCTAATCTAATCCATCTATTAGCATTGTGTGGGAATAATAAACTCTAATGGTGTTTAAACTTACACGGCACGAAACGTGAGTCGGTACCCAAAATTGCAGCTCTCGTTTTTACTTGGCAAAATGGTGGCGGCCCGAGTAGTATATTTGGTAAGTTTACTGGCCGATACATCCATACATTCCTGTTATATCGACAAACATTAATCGGTATTGCATTTTTTAGTTTGGAATTATTGCAAATACCAAGAAGAATTTTTGCAAGTAGACGGATTTTTTTCCTTTCTTTTTTTGTGAGAAAGGGCCATCAGAAGAATAAGCTAACAAAGATACGGAAGTCTTGGACTGTGGTAAGAGCCTTGGCAGATTCAGTGATGCTAAGAATTCCGGAGATGTATGTGGCTTGTAACACAAGGAAGTCTTGGAAAACTTGCTCATATTTGTTTCCCCAGATTTCGATGACAAAGGTTCTTCTAGTTTGGACAGTGCTTACGTCTCGGGCTATGCCTTCGAGTCTCCGAGTGTCAATGGCGTGCTTGTCTTGTTCGGTTATCTTATCCCTGTCGCTATGTGCAACGAAGGTTATTTGATTAAATTATAGAGAACAATGGAAGAGGGATATGAGCCAATACTCAAGGAGGAAAATCTCGTGGAGAAAGTGTATCCTAGGTGTGGTTGTATTATTGGAGACAGAGTGGGAAGGGCTAGCATGTGAGATAGCTGCCTTACACACCCCTCAATCCCTATCCCTATTGACTTTTGGTGCAAAGGATAATAGTCAAAAATCAGCAGGGCTACCATTAGTGCACTCAGATCTTTCTGTGAAGTAGGTGTTGGGATAAGTGATTAGCCGTTGACAGACACGACGTCATATTTCTTGGACGTCGGTTATTATGGCTTTGAGACATCTCATTATTCCTACTGCATAGTGGTGTGTCTGGCTGGGGAGCAAGCCATTGTCGCTGATTGGAAAGACTAAGAAACGTATGCCAGTTTCTTTTTGTGTGGCCCAGTTTAAGCTTTTGATTAATCAGCATATTTACTTTTCTGGTTCTTTTAAGATTGACGAATTGTCAGTTACATTCAAAAAGAAACCACTCCTATAGGCCAGTATGAAGATTCGTTTAGCTTGTTCCGAAAAGTCTTGGTTTTCCAAGACGTAGTACGTATCCCTGGCAGTCTAAAAAGATTCTCTGATGGGGATAAGCCAAGTCAAGAAAATGTGTCAAGAAAGCCAGATCATCCCTCCCCTGTTTATTTCCCAGTGATGCGATAAGTAACTCCTGAGGTGGTATGGTTCCTACTCCATCGAATAAGGTTAGCAGCAATTAATCAAGCAAGAAGACTAATGGTCTGCTGTCAATAGCATTCTAGACCCACCACTGTAAAAGCCGATAATCGGGAGGCTTTGAATAGTAATTCAAACAATAGACGGAGCTCCACCTTCTACACAATATCACCAAATCCGGAAAAGTCGTCCACAATCCCGGAAATCCTCGCCCTTCCTTCGTTAAGCCTAGTTCCTCCTTCACAAAGACACGGGGGGATGAAAAAAAAGTCAACTTAGATTAAGAAGTTTATTCCGTATGCTTTTTTTAGAGCCATGCTAATTCCAGGTTGCGTTTTGATATTAGGGGTGTCTTTGGCAGGCGTTTTCTGGAGTTAACAGAAATAGAACGGAGTTATTGGTTTACATTCCTTGGAAGCATAGACACCTATGGTGTTGCGCACGGGGCATACAAGGGATTGTGGTTTAAAAAATGGAGAGCCCATGCAAGTCTAACTTTATAACTGCTTATTCTTAAATTATCACGTGTGCTGGTATGCTACCAACTTAAAATTTCAGAGTTCCACAGATCGGATCTGATAAACGACGAAACAATAGGTTCCGAATGCAACGATGGTACTTTTACAAGCGTCGACCACTTAGCTGAGAACATATCGTCGTCGGAATACCGAAGCTTCATTGTTTAAAAGTTTTCTACGATCCAGCCAATCATTTGAATTTCTTTATCATATTAAAATCATACATCCCTCCGAAGCACGTACCCATTCTATGACCAGTTCTGTAACTGCTCAAAGAAATCAACTCTGTGTTTTGTATTATGTAAGTTTTGCGTCACCGCAAGTCTCAACTCGTCAACCATGGCAGGATGGCCACACGTTATGAACGCAATCGACATGTCGGCATTAGCTGTCTCGTATTCCACGAGGGCATCCATGGATGGCTTACCTTCGACAAACTCGACGTTGGGCAATTCGGCACGCAAGTTCTCGATGATGGAGTTGGGGTAGGAGTAGATGGACAACTCGACGGATTTGGTATCCACTTTCTCAATCGATTCCTTCTCGTACTCGTATGGGTTGTGATGATTGTCATTTTTCTTTCCAGACAGCTTATTGAAGTATTCCAAGCCGCTCAAGTCATCAGGACGCGTGATAAAGACAGTGGTTTGGACCCTCGTGCCTTGTAACCTCTTCAACTCATCCACGAACCACGACACAGACTTCCAATTACGGATAACCCACACCAACTTGATAGTCTTGTTCTCTGGTGCCCTTTTGTCAAGATCCACACACTCAGCGTAGAGCCCAGGGATACCGTTCCCACCAGCGACGTAGACCAAGTTACGGCATCTCTGTCCAGGACTGTTATCACCGTATGGACCTTCAACAGCGACCTTGATGCTGGCTGTTCTGTTGGGCATGTTGGATAACCTGTTGTACAATTCACGGGTGACACCGCCTTTGACTTTACAGTAGAGCGTGATGGATCCTTCTTGAGATAACCCAATGGAGAACGGATGTGATTGCCAGAAGTGGGTAGGGGTGAGGAAATGGATAAACACATGACCGCCTGGACGTGGTTTCCAAGTGCGTGGCTTTGGGATGGTGACCTTGACGGTTTCATCAGCGACCAACTCAAGGTGTGCGGTTCTGATACCAAAGGAGAACAACTTGAGCAAACGCAATGCTCTGTCAAACACCCACACGGCAATGGCCGCCCAGTAGTAGTCGTCATAAGATAATGGGAGAACGTGACGAACAGCACCAACAATGAAGAACGTAACGAGCACGATGTGACTGACGTAGAAGAACTCGTAGAAGTTTCTTCTAAAGTATAACATACCAAGGAAGAAAATAAACCCGGCACAGACACACGCAACGATACCCCAGATGACGTTATCGGTTTTCATATTGTTAGCGTATGTGCCGTTGGCTTTGTCGTAGATGGTGTACGTAACACCGTGGATAAACACCAAAAGGATGACGACTCTCGAGATCCATCTGTGGTACATCATGAACGTAGAGTATTTCCAGCCAGTCAACCACTGCAAAAAGTTGTTCCTTCCGGAGAACAAAATCAACAATGGCACCAAGTACCCAACTAAGATCCCGGTCCTGGTAGACAACAACCCAGATATCTCTTGGTGCACGGTAGGGTCTTTGGGGTTTCCAGGGATGTGGTAGATATTGATAGCCATCAAGACGATAGTCGTAATCAAAAATCCTCCAATAACAAGCGTCTCCAATCTAGACGGAATCAACCCACTGATGAATCCACCCATGAAATGAAACTCCTTGGATTTCGACTGTGTGAAGGTGGCAGGCAACCCAACGACTTTCCTGTGTCCATTGACAAACTTCCCGATGAACGCGTTGATCATACAACCCAAGTACATTTTCAAGACGAGGTTGACTATGATTGCGAGCACAAGAACAGCCACCCAGTACGCCAACAAGATCCCACCGTAGACAATGGACCGGTTCGTGTTTTGGTAGTACAAGTGGTAGGACTCTTTGTAAACTTGGAAAGATCCGTTGTTGTAGTTGTACAAGATTGGGGTCTTGACGAGCTGGTCCTCGGTTAATGTATCCCATCTCTTGGCTAACCCACCCAAGGAAACGTTTCTGAATAAAGTGGAGTTGAAGTTCAAAGCAAGCTGGTACTTGACGTACATGGAGTCAAAGGTCATGTTACATGTCTGGGCGAACTCGTTGATGATCTTGGTGTTGTTGCCGTAGCCGTTGATGAAACAGTCCATGAGGGTAGCGAACGCAGCGTTGGAGTTGCAGTAACAGTCGTAGTTGTGGCCACCCCAGACCGTTGGAGCCAAACAGACAGGGTTGTGTTTGGTGATCCATGCGTCACACGCATATTGGGCAATGTCTAGCTTGGTGTATCTATAGGGCGCTGAGGATGCAACCATCGTGACCAACGACAGTAATAGTAGTATGAAGGTGGTGGCTTTCATGATTGGTTTTTTTGGGTATTGAAGAAATAACAACAACGTCGAAGCAGGAAAATTTGCTTCTCAAATTAAAGGCATAGTGCAGCGTCAAAGGGTTTTATACAGATCGCGGCAGGGCGTGCTGTGACAATAAGGCAAAACATTCGTGTTCTTGTTCTTTTGCACTGGAGATCACCATCATCAACAGCAAATCCATTTGGGTTTCATAAACTTATTTACCGCAAAGAATCTCTTTGTTGGTGGTATCCGTTCTCTATTTTTTGCACCTAAAACGTGACAAAAACAGCGCGAACAAAGGGAGGAATGAGGATCGCCTCATTCCGACGCCAGACAGTAAACAACTCCCACGGAATGTGAACATCAATACCCAAATGGAAATGCTAAGCAGAAAGACAACTGATGTGTAACACCGATTCTCTTGGTGTTGGTGTTTGATCGTAACGTCCATTTGTAATCTTACTAAGCTCTGGCAGTACGCGATCTTAATGGCCATTGTTACTACCACCCTACAACAATCACGATGTATATCGAATAAATATGTATTACTACTATTGCTATTGGTAATGACGAGCTATCCTATGTACACAACGTCAAACTCCAAACTACAAACCCCAAACTCCTATTGCTATTCCTAAATCATCATTATTGCCATTCCCCCGCAGCTTTATTATTAAGCATGGTGGTGTTTCTTCAAAGGCTCAACCACTAACTTGTCGAAAGTGTACAACTGGGAGATTGTGGTCTGTCTCGTTAACAAGGCCAATTGGTTTATGCCGTCATTATACAACTTGCTGACTTCTTCCGCATTCGTTACGTCCTTGTTGGCTTTGAAGGTGTCGTGGACCTTTCTCTTGGTGTATTCTCTGAAGTTGTAGTTGTCGAACTTATATGCCTTGCTGAGTAACTGCTTGTATAACAGCAACACTTGTTTGGAGGTGGTCATTATCGTGGGTATTTGTCGTTGGTGGTGGTGGCGGCGGTTGTGATGATGAAATCTTGTGTGGCACCCAAAATGGGGATTATGAATCACCGCTTTTTTTTTCTCCTCTCGCTGCGTGCAGTGAAAAATTGTGATTACATGCAGGAGGGACTTGGGATAGACTGCACGACGCATAGATTAACTGAGGGAGGTGACTAAGCAGCACATGATCATAGATCACATGACAGGTATATATATCAAGAATCTCTATTGAATTAAACTACGCTACACAGGCACACCTACACACGCTCCTCTTCCTGGGCATGTTCAGCAGCCATTCTTTCCATGTACTCCTCCATCTCCTTGTTGTTCATTTGCTTTCTGTGCTTCGACGACTTCTTAGCCTTAGCCTCAGCCATCAACTCTTCAAACATCCTAGCTTCCTCTTCTTCCTGTGGAGATCTCCTGGTCTTCTCCATCTCCTTGCCCAACCAGACGAGTGCATCGGCCCTGCTGAGTCTTTCCTTTCTGGAGATGTTACGGTCACGCAACACAGTCTGGCACACCTTGATCACAACATCAGTGACTTCAAACTTGGTAGAGGCCCAAGCAGTGGCCAAGAACTTACCCATGATGAGTCTTTGGTTTTCAGCCTCGGCGGCCAACTCTTGTGGGGTAGGCTGGATACCGGCAGCTTGTAATGTCTCAAACCTCTCGTGCTCCTTCACCATCTGTTCGATGGAGGACTGTGCGTCAAGAGCAGTTTTAAGAATGGCATAGCCATTACGTACAGAATCACTCTTCGCCTTGACACCAGTGAAAATCTTGGAGACACCGAAAGTTCTGGAGGACGCGATGGCGGCGTGAGCTTGTTCCACGTAGATCTTACCAATCAAGTGCAACAATTGGATACCAAAACTTTCAATCTTCATGTCTTCAAACTCGGTGTCCAACTTCCTGGTAAACGCAGCCAATGCCTCCTTGTTGTGCTTGGCAGTCTCGTAGTTCTCGATCTTGATCAACAATTCCCTCGACAAGTCCTCAATTCTCTTTATTCTAACCTGTTTCGACTCCTCTTGCAATCTCATGATCTCTTCTCTCTTCTCCTTGGTCATCTTCTTGCCCTTTCTCCTCTTGATCTCTTCAGTGGACAAGTTGTTGTTGTTGTTCGATGCTCCGCCAGGACCGCTCTCGGAAAGGTGCATGGAGTTTGTACTCTCGCTCAATTCGCTGTCGTCGTTATCCATAACCTCTGCGGCCTTAGTGAGATCGTTCATCATGCTCAACTCGCCGATATAGTCCTTGAACGCATCGCCCCCAAACACCATCGCGAAGAACTCGTTAGGGTCCATGTCTGCCTGCTGCAAGTTTGGATTCTCCTTCATTCCTTCAACCCCAAACTCGTCATAGATGGCTCTGCTGTTGGGGTCAGACAAGATACGGTACGCCTCGCCCAATTCCTGGAACTTCTCACTGGCGGTGGGGTCATTAGGGTTTTTGTCAGGGTGCAATTTGATGGCTCTTTTCCTGTAGGCTTTTTTCAACTCGACGTCCGTTGCGTCGACGTCGACTTCCAAGATGTCGTAGTATGTGGTGTCTTTGACTTTTCCCATGGTTGTTGTTGTCCTGTTCAAGAAGAAGAAGAAGGTGGGCCCCCGTTGTTGTTTTTTTTGTTTGTTGAAAATTTCCCGAAAGATCCATCCATCATCTTCTGCTGTTGTGTCTCTGCCGAGGGGGTTCGTCTGTGCCTGACACAGAATATCCGGGCAGCGCGCGCTGGGACCCGACCCAGGCATGACGTAATGCAAACTGGGCGCCGCGTCACCACCACCACGGCGCGGGCAATCCCCCATCATCTTCGCTGGCGTGGCGTGGCGGGGGCAGGGCACAACATCTAGTCATCTACTGCAACGTCTCACGTTCATTAAAATGCAAAAGTAATACTATGTACCTCTGGGATGACCAAAATCGTCTCAGAACCATTGATAAAATCAATATCCAAGTCATCATTGTCTTTCGTTGTGCACTTGATCAGGATTCTTGGCAATGGAATCTTGCCCACATTCAACGGAATCAAAATCAAATCTGTGCTCGAGATCTCGTGTTGGTGCATGTCAAAAGTAAACTTCTTGAGTCCCGACATTAGCCAGTTGTCGTCGTGCTGAATCGTCAATTGGAATTTCTCGTCGTGAGGCTGTGTTGATGCCGAGCCATTGCGTGTTGGTGAAGAAGCAGCCAAGGGGATGGAATCTTCATCATCATCCGACCACTTGGTTATTGTCTTCACTTTGAGTTGGACGTTGATTGGTTCACCAACAACATACTGCTTCCTGTCATACTCGTACTCAACCACCTGCAAGTACTTCAAGATCGGCACCGCCACGGAGATGTACAAGTAGTGAGCCGTACGAACCAACTTGGCAGCATCAACATCTAGCTTATTATTCACGAGCAAATCATTCATCAAATTAAACAACTTCTTCTGATCAGCACTAGACTCAACGTAATGCAAGATGATTTTCTCCGACAACAAGTTCAACTCGAGCCCATTGGTAAACTTGATAAAGTTATTTATAGCGTAGTTGTTCAAATCAAAGCTGGCTTTGTTGATAATCACATCCTTTACTAAGAACCAGTACTTGGACAACCCGATCTCTTGCAACTGCGCAATAACAACCAGCGACACATAATCCTCACATTCTTCTTGCAAGTTCGAGTACTCCACTTTCAAATTCAACACATCTTTGCTTGAGATCCTGTCGTTAGGTATGATTTTGTAAAAGAACGTCGCTGGTTGCTCGCCAAAGGTCACAATGTCATGCACTTGGCTAGTTGGTCTCGTGATCTTGTAGTCTGACTCCGTAGTCAACTCGTTATCTAGCAACCGTATCGGGAACTTCGAGTTGGATGTACCGATCTGGAACTTGGAGTATATGAACTCCTGCTTGAATAAATCTTGAACTGTCACGGATACGGTGAGCGTTGTGTCGATGTTGTATGAGATCTGGAAGATATAAGTCTCGCCGTCGACCTGGTACTGGATCTTGGCTCTCATGTTGATAATCTTGTTCTCGCTGAAATAAGTGTATGGGATAACAATGTCTTTCCTCTCCTTCTTGTCCAACTTCTCAAACGTTTCGTTCTCCTTCTCGAGCCTCAATCCTTCAGTTGTTGAAAAGAACTTGACATTGATGTCGGTAGCCGCATTATCACCGTTCACAATCTTAAGCACAACTTCGGAAGTGCCCAACTTCACATGGTCAGCGCAGTTGAAATGAGCATTAAGTTTGTCTAGATTCTGGTACGCCAAAACCGAATCGTTTGTACTCTGCTTGATCCTATCTTGCGACGTGTTGTACTCAATAACAGTGTCACTCACAAACGACGCGTTTGTCATTTGCAACTCTTTCTTGCCGTAATCTAAAATCAACGACAACTTCTCATTCATCAGGATGGATAATCTATATGGTGAGAACGATCCAATGAGGAAGCGATTGGTAGATATCTGAATGGTGTTTTCTGGATCCGGCGTGATCTTGACATCGCTTGCGCCAAGCAAAATCTCTGATCCTTCATCGTCTACCATAATCAACTCGACAGTCTTAAACGTAAACTCAATGCCGAACGGATTCTTGATTTTGAGCCTCATGACGTACTTGTCCTTGGTGGTCGATTCATCGGCATCGATATAAGGCACCAATTCAGTCTTGAAGAAGTCTTCTAGTGAGCTTTCAATCTTGAAGTTTTGCAATAACGAGTACTCTTCTACTTTATTGAACAACTTTTCAATCAGCGATTTGTTCTTGATCAAGCGGAAGGAGTTGATATCGATTTGGTTTGTCACCAACACAGATAGGATTCGTAAGCAGGTAGTTAGAACTTCATCATTGTCTTGTGGTTCTATTTTCTGAACGCACTCGTAATAGATTTCGAGAAGGATCCCTCCTAAGAAATTCCAGCCGTTGTGTATGAAAAACTCGTGAGAGTCCTTAAGGATCTGTAGACATTCTGAATAGTTTCCCTTCTCGTAGTTCAATATAGCCAAATCTATCGAAAGAACATCTATGGTTTTGGACCTTTCACAGATTAAAAAGTCTTCGATTATATCCTCGGTGAGCTTTTCAAACTCGTCCAAGTACGACGCCTTGTCCTTCATGGCTCGAACTAGTACAGGGTTGGTGGATGCAGTGGGACTTGCTTTTGGTTTCTCTTCCTGTTCGTCCTCCAAGGAAATCTCGTCAAACGCTTGCTCCAATCCTTTAATCTGCAACCCATTGAGCTGTGACAACTTTATAAGGATCGATCTCTGAAGCAACTTCAACTCAGCCCTCGACTCAAGAAGGTTCTTCAACTGGTACGAGTTATCATCGGGGCTATTCTCCGCTTGTTCTATAAGTTTACCAATAATAGGAATATTTAAATAATGCTGAATCACCGAAAACTCAAACTCTTTCAAATCCGTAGTATTCTTCTTGGAAATATCGTTCAAAAACAACGTCAAGTTTCTGTATAGTTTCGAAATCTGTAATGCCCCAATCGATATCGAATTCGACGTATCTGCCAACTTCTCGAGCGTATACGATTGCCTGAGGAACACAAAGCATCTCAACTCAAACAAATTCACATTCTCTCCGGAGAACATATTGGCCGTGACCTTGGGTTCGTCTATAAATTTCTCGAAATTGAACCCGTCGAAGGTCTTAGGAAGCACCACACTATAATCGAACAACTCCGGGTGTGCCTCAATTACCAGGCTGAGCTCCGTCACTAAATGCTCGAAATTACTCAATGCATCATGGAACAACCTCATATCATCAAACAAGTTCGTCAAGCAATAATAGGCCACAAACCTCTCAATGCTATTCACCTTGCGCTGTTTAATCAGCTCCACAAACAAATGATACCTCTGATTGAACGAACAGCTCAACAAGTTCTTTATACTCGCTTGCACTTCATTCACCTCGAACTCATTCTGCTTCAACTTCAAA
This sequence comes from Candida pseudoviswanathii, assembly GCA_030565125.1. Taxonomy (NCBI): domain Eukaryota; kingdom Fungi; phylum Ascomycota; class Pichiomycetes; order Serinales; family Debaryomycetaceae; genus Candida; species Candida pseudoviswanathii. Next base: position 161,799 of record JAJMBE010000005.1, on the reverse strand, counting down.
CAATTCTCAAAATCATTCGCCGTGACATTCGACGGCAAGATCGTCGAGAGTTCCTTCCCGTCCTGCCCGAAATCTTTAAGCAACTTGTCGAAATGCGACATCTTGATAATCGTACTCTGCTTATCCTTAGCATCCAGCGGGATAAACAACATAATCATCCACGAGTTCCTATACTTAAACACAAGGTTCTTCAACCACTCCCTTATCAACGGACGAACTTGACTCCGGTACTTGTCGAGTGACTCCACTTTGATGAACATCACGCGGGAGTAGATACCGTCGGCGTCCTGGGACATCGATGCCGACTTCTTGTTGGGGATTTCTTCAATCATCCGGATCGGCAAGTTGTTGATGGTTTTGAGTGGCTGTGAGGGGTTGAATCGGACATGGAGGTTCTGGAGCGGGAAGAGCTTTTCGAACTCGGACTGGATTAAAGGATATACGGCAAACGGGTCGTAGTACCCTATGCCAATGGTGTTTCTATCCGTCATTGATCGGTGGTTGGTGGGTGGTGGATGTTTGGTGTTTGTGTGGTGGTTGAGGCAAAAAAAAGAAAACACAACTGAAATATTTTTCACGCTCGATTCAGTCTGACACTTGGTAGTTGCGCAAGATAAAGGGTCTACCATAACGATAATGTATTTTGGGGGTCTACAACTATACAACTACTAGAACCATGGCAACTTGTCGTTGCCTTCCCATATAACTTGTCCCTGTCTCAACTGTTCATCCTCCTTAGGGTTGTTCATCAAGATCGCAGAACGCGACGGGTTATCAATCCCAGTCTTGCTCTTCCACTCATCAACCAAAAACTGCTTCACCGCCTGGCTGATTTCGGACTCCCAGATGACAATCTTGCTCGTCTTCATGCCCAAAGTAGGCTGTTCCAATAAATAATTCTTCATCAACTTCAACAATTTGATAGCGTTGACGTCCCTATTGTCCTTTTCAAAAGACACAACTTTCAAAACCGTCACGTAGTTCTCGTTGGTCTCGTAAAGGTAATCCATGGTCCACACGATAAACCCAACTACTTTGTCACCCTGGTATATCCTGATCCCGAACTTCTGGGGTTCAATGGCGGTCAATCTCGACGTGATCTCCTCGTATGGCTCGGCGTCGAAATCTATTGGGTGTGTGTCGTCAGCTTCGTAGAACAACTTGTATGAGATGTACTTGGAACGTAAATGGAACCAGTCAATGATGTTGGAGTGGGGGACGACCGCGATCCTTGTGATTTTATCCTGCGTGACTTTCGCAACCACGCTGGACTCAAACTGGTCTGTGTACTGCGCCATCAAACTATCAAACTCGTGGTAGTTCACAAAGTCATGCTTCTCATCACCCACAGCATCAACGGTGGCGTCATCCAACAAGGGAACATTAATCAAATCAACGCCTAACGATTTGAACCCATTCTTGGCATAGTATTCCCCAATCTCCGAGTACAAGAATATAAACCCATCCTGGCCAATGATCTCCCTTGCAATCCCCATCAACTTATCCACCATGATTCTGGCATACCCATGGCCTCTATGTTCCGGGTACGTGTACACCCCACCGATACACCCACTCAACACCTCCTTTTCCTCTACCTCTCCGTTCTCATATACAAACTTCTTGGACTTTCTCACGAGCAACTCAATGGAACACAACGGAACCAAGTCGCTGATCCGGCGCAACATAAACACGAGGAGCTGGTTCGGTGGCGTGCTCGCCATCCGGGACTTCCCAAGAACGTGCTCCCGCAACACGTAGTCCTTGGTGGACAACGCACCCTTCCAGGACTGGGCGTTCTGGGTGCGTGTGAACTCGATGATTTGCTTGTCTGTTAAGTGAACTAACTCGAACTGTTCGGGCTGGATCGATGACGGCATGGCTAGTAGTGTTGATGTGTGAAGAAAGAAGAATATGTCGAATGTGTGGAGTTTCCTAGATTTTTATAACGACACGGGGTAGCAGAGGGGATGCCTTGTGTTGCCGTAAATACATCACGGTACGGAGCTGTTGTGTCTGCTAACGTTAATTCATCGCGAGAAGCTACGCGCTCGCGCTTCCCAATTAGGCAACCTAAGCGACACTGAGATGTAGATCTCCAAATTGTGGATTAGGCGACGTCAGATTGGGGAATTTAGCCTTCACGAGAATACCTGACCAGTCACCACACGGCAGTTTGTAAGTGTGGCAAAGGAGAATGCAACGTTGTTGTGGGAATCTCCTCAAATCTCTTTCATGGTCACGTGGATTACTAACACGTGTTTATCACGAGCCATGTCCACGTGTGTTACTATCACGAGCCCCTGCCTTGGGTGGCGACTTCTAAACGTTTACTTCCAAATTCAGACCAAATTCAGACAAAACAATCGAACAAACTTGAGATGCCCTGAGATTACCTCTCGCCATTTGCCCCTCCGTGAGACCTTCTATGACCTTCTCAGATCATCTGGTGGTGCCACAGTCTGCCTTGGTCGTGTACGAAGCTCAGCGGCGTGTTTTCTCGACAGCTTCTGGTGATTCCTACGAGTGCTTTAGCGAGGGCCAAAGAAGAAAGAAAAAAAAACTTTTCAAACCCCACCAGTACCACCCCTACACACACACACACAAGGAGGAATGCACCCATTAATCAAGCTTGCCATGCCCATAAGCAGAGGCATTTCACGAGCCCACAGACTTTCGCCAGGGATACGACATGGTGTATCATTACTAATCCGCGCCGGGTCTAGACGCGGACCAACCACCACCAACGCCGCCACCGCCGTCGTCGGCGCTGTCAGATTCGTCTCGAGCTCTACCGTCAAATTGTTGCAGAGCCAGGAGCAGACAGCCAACAGCGACTTGAACAACACCCAGGCCCAGTTGGACTTCTACAAGTCCTTGTTGGCATACAACTACCCGCACTTGTTGGTGCAGCGTTTCGAAACACCCGGGATCGCCTCCAACATCGACTGCACCAAGTTATACATCGAAGCATTGAACAAGATCGGGCAGAAGGAGAAGGCGGAGCACGTGAGTAAAACCTTGTTGACACAACAACAACAGCAGCAACAGCAACAAGGCGCCGGCGGCATTCCGTACGGGTTTGGATCGAGATATGAGCCTGTGCACGTTGTGGTCAGCGAATCTTTGATGACGATCTTGTCAAAGTGGTTGAAGTGGTTAATCCCCATCGCCTTGTTGACCTACGGGGCCACCAACGCATTCAACTACTTGGTTGAAAACGGCACCATTTTCAAGAATGCCGAGGTGCTGGACAGATCAGTCGACGTATCGCAGAGCACCGTCAGATTCAAGGACGTCCAAGGGTGCGACGAAGCCAGAGCCGAGTTGGAAGAAATCGTCGAGTTTTTGAAGGACCCATCCAAGTTCACTGCGTTGGGCGGGAAGTTACCCAAGGGTGTTTTGTTGACTGGTCCTCCTGGTACTGGTAAGACGTTATTGGCAAGAGCGACGGCTGGTGAGGCAGGAGTTCCATTCTTTTTCATGTCGGGTTCAGAGTTTGATGAATTGTATGTTGGTGTCGGTGCTAAGAGAATCAGGGAACTCTTTACGCAAGCCCGTGATAAAGCTCCTGCCATTATCTTCATTGACGAGTTGGATGCCATTGGTGGTAAACGTAACCCAAAGGATCAAGCCTATGCCAAGCAAACGTTGAACCAGTTGTTGGTTGAGTTGGACGGGTTCAGCCAGACTGAAGGAATCATCATTATTGGCGCTACCAACTTTCCTGAATCTTTAGACAAAGCTTTGACCAGACCAGGTAGATTTGACAAGGAGGTCGTTGTTGACTTGCCAGATGTCCGTGGTCGGATTGATATCTTGAAACACCACATGCAGAACGTCGAGGTTGCCGATGACGTCGACCCTTCTATTATTGCCAGAGGTACGCCTGGGTTATCCGGTGCTGAATTAATGAACTTGGTCAACCAAGCAGCTGTCCACGCATCCCAGTTGTCTGCACCTGCCGTTGACATGTCGCATTTTGAATGGGCCAAAGACAAGATCCTTATGGGTGCCGCCAAGACGAAGATGGTTATCACGGAGGAGAGCAGAAGAAACACGGCCTATCACGAAGCAGGACACGCCATCATGGCGATGTACTCCAAGGGCGCCACTCCATTATACAAAGCCACGATCTTGCCTCGAGGAAGAGCCCTAGGTATAACTTTCCAGTTGCCCGAAATGGACAAGGTCGACATGACCAAGCAAGAATGCTATGCTCGTTTGGACGTGTCGATGGGTGGCAGAATCGCCGAGGAGATGTTGAACGGGAAAGAGAACGTTACCAGCGGGTGTGCCAGTGACTTGGCGAACGCAACGAGTGTTGCACGTGCCATGGTTGCCTCGTACGGTATGAGTGACAAGGTGGGACCCGTGAGGTTGAGCGACGAGTGGGAGTCGTGGTCGCCGCAGATCCGCAACTTGGCTGACCAGGAGGTGAGAGATATTTTAATAGATAGTGAGAATAGAGCCCGGCAGTTGTTGACTGAGAAGTCGTTGGAGTTGAGGAAGTTGGCGGAAGGGTTGTTGGAATTTGAAACCTTGACTAGAGAACAAATGGAGAACATTGTAAATAGTAAATAGAGTTTTATAAAAGAAAAACAAACGAAAAGTTTCAAGTCATGTGAGCTAATACGAGATCACGTGGACGTGATAGATGTTCGTAAACAGAGTGAGGAACATCGCGGGCCACTTCGGGGAATCAAGTTGCCGAGCCAAGCCAAGACGTCGTCGTCGTCGTCGTGGTTGGTTGTTATTGCTCGTCAATGTATCAAGTGATGACATCCGTAACGCCGTACCGCTTATTTCTGTCAATCACGTGAAGAATTGACATGGACCTAATAGGTTTTAAGTTGTGAACAGGGGGACATCGACCGAAGCCCCTCTATATCACAAGCGCTGTCTTTATTGCGTTGACGTAGTGTGGCGGCGTTTAGTGACGTGCATTTGCATCGATCCTCCTAGATTCTTCGTCGCGTCTTCTTTTGTGCCTATAGCATTGACACCAGCGTTGATCCATTTGGACTGGTTGAATCGCTGTCAGTTTCTGATTACGTCATCACGGGCTATTGCCAAGTGGTAGAGTCGTGTAACGACAACCGGTATAATTCGACCCGCACCGACACGTTTTTCTTTAGCCTGCTGGCCACAAACACAGTCTGACGGTACTGCAACATCGCGGTTCATGAGAGGTAGAGAGATACGATCTTACATTCTTCAAGGCGTCTCATGATTGTAAGATAAGAAATGCGTGCAGGCCAAGGTTACATGGTTTTCTAGGCGATTTCGTTTCAGCCGGAAATTGACAATCGGGCCCATCGATGCGTTGAATGAGATGGTGGGAACAAAACACGATCTGAAAGGCTTAGTGAAGTGGATTTGATGGGAAACGTTTGGGTTGTGATGAGTATTATATTTGCGTGGGTGGTGTGTTTTAGCCTTTGACGCATGTAATACATGGGGGAAGGAAGAACCCAAAAATTTGAATAACTCACCACATAATTGTTCGTTTAGCGGGGATTAGGTCTCGGGAATTAAGTCTCCGGGATATATTGGATCCAAGAGTGTACAATGGTGGTGGGGAGAAGCAGTATAACTGGGCAGTACGTGAGGACACCACGGCGTCGGTTAGGAGTGCCAATAATAATGAGCCGTTCTCAGCCGAGGAACGGACGACCATTGTGATTACGCAAAAGCTGCCATGGGTGGGAAAGAGTGTGAGATTTTGCGGCCACCAAAAGAAGAAGCAGCGGACAAAATCAACACATTCACGCTCAGAGTAGAAAAAGACAAGTTAACCCGACGTGCGTCTACTGCACAACGCGATAGCTGCCACCCCCCAAACAGCTGTGGCCCACGTGTGCCCCTGGCTCTTTTTCCAACCACCACCCACCCGTACACTCTTAAAAAACCTTGTTTGCCCTATTTTACCTCTCTCTCTGCAATTCAAGTGATTGGCATCAACGTGACCTGAGCATGTTCTTAATTCTCTACTAGCCAACACGACTTTATATAACACACTCCCACATACCACGGCTGGTATCTGGTGGGAAGAGAGACAGAAAAACAAAGATTGCAATATTATTACACAGCAACACAACCCGCCCAACTGATAATCAAATACACACAGCTTATCTTACTACTCTTCTCAGTGATCACCTACGTAATGAGTGAATCATGTACCCCCGTAAACTTTTGTTTCTTGGGTTAGTAATATAACCCAAAGGGAAAAATTTTTCATTCTTCTTTTTTTGAGGAATTAAAACACTCCCATACTGTTACACTGAGTCTGTCTCTCTCACTCACACAACAGAAGACACCAGCCAAAAAAAACCAATCCTGAAATTTACTCTGGTGTTTCATACCTTTATTACTACTGCAATAAACTACCATCTCCCCAACTAGTGTCTTCACAGACTCACATCACCACCCTACAGCCCATCTTTAGGTCTCACACAACTGCAAAAAACCAAACTATACTAAGAAACAGACAACTGCAAATGGACCAACAAGTTTGGAACCCGATATTTTCACCCAGTGGAACAACACCAGGAAAATCACCCTCCTACTACAACGAATTGGATCAACAGCAGCAACACACTCCTCACCATCAACAACAGCAGCCACCACTTGTATCCCATGACAGTCAGCAACATATCCACCAACAGCATCAGCAACTTCACGGGCACTCGAATCACTCGACTCCTGCAGGCAATGCCATACAGTTGAATGTCTCCACGTCACAACAGCCCACCCCAACTCAGATGTCTGGCAACACGCCCGGTACTTTCAGCGAAACCGACCAAATATTCTTGCAGCAGATGGACTACTACGAGCAACAACAATTGAGCCACCACGCTTCTGCGGGCAACACACCGGGCCCAAACACTGGATCTATGGCTTTCAACAACCCACCGCCACCACCTCCTCACCTCCTTCCCCTGCAACAACAACAACAGCAACCACCACCCCATCATCAACATCACCACCACCACTCACACTCTCACTCACACTCTCAGGATATTCACCAACATATGCATTTAGATTCCAACGGTCCGTCGAATCACAACACCCCGGATTCAACGACCGGACCGCCTCCGCTTCCGTCACATTCGTATGACCTTGGTTTGGAGAATATGAACTTTATCATCCCAGAAGTATTAAACTTTGACACCGACCCAAACCACGTCTCCAGTGCCTTCCCCCCTGAGTTGCCCTCGCACCAGACCCCGAGCTTGTTGGCCGTCAACAAGCTAAAGCAAGAGGAACAGTTAAAGATGCATCAGCAACAGGAATCTTCGGCTAGTCCTATACTACGTGGACAAAACGACAAGTCTTACAACCCACAGCATTATTACCACAGACAGTCTTCGAGTGGTAAGATCTTCACGACTAGTAGCCAGAGCAGCACCAACAACAGCAACAACAGTAGCGGCAACAATAACAGCAACAACAACGCTGCTTCAACAACAGTGAGACCAGATGCTGTTTTCACGCCGTTGGTCAGTCCTGCGGTTACGCCTTTGGATAGAGGAAACGCTGCGAACTCATTCTCGCCGCAGCCTCCATTGCAGATTGCCTTTGAGCCGTTGACGAGTCCTGTTTTGAAAACCGAGCCTCTGACCGTGGATAGTTCCAATGCGTCTACATCAGGGGCTTCTACTGCAAATGACGATCGCAGAAGATCCTCGAGTTCAGTTTATGCCCCAAGCAAGGACGAGAACAAGCAATACAAGAGAAGAACTCCCCATGGTACACCAGTGTTGCAAGGCAGCAAGAGCAGTTATATATCTCCTTCATTGAAGGGCAAGAGTGGCAGCAGCAGCGGAAGCACCCCACAGCAGTTTACTTTTGAGAAGTTGCCAGAATCCAAACTAAAAACAGAACCTTCCAGAGACCAAGATATGTTGCCGCCAAGTGGGAAACCGGTTGAAATTAATGGTACACCATTGATGGGGTTCACTATGGGCAAGTTAGCAGAGGGTAACGAGCTGCGTCAAACATCACCGACTATGTCGATATCCTCTTCATCCAAAAAATCCAGTGCCAAATCATCACGGAAGTCGAGTATTTCCAAACACCAACAGCCAAGGTCTACTAGTTCTTCAGAAAGTTCATCACCAAAGTTGAACACATCTGGTGGTAAAAAATCCAACGAGAAACCTGCAACCAAAAAAGCCAGTCACAAATTAGCAGAACAAGGAAGAAGAAATAGAATGAATATGGCCGTGCAAGAGCTAGGCAGATTGATCCCTCAATCCTACCACGATGAAGTGAGTATTCCTTCAAAAGCAACCACTGTTGAGTTGGCGTCGAAATATATCAACACTTTATTGAAAGAGATTGACGAATTGAAATCTGCAGAGAAGAGACCCACGAATAGTAATGACGAGAATAATAGCAAGTACGAGAATGATGATTAATAACCAAGAGAATGTGGTGATGTACTATATATATATAAAAGATAAGTTTTAAGTAAATAGATTTTTTAATGAAATAAGTTTGTTTGATTAGCACGTCACGTGACTTTATTGTGAACGTTTTTTTTTTTCACCGTCTTGGTCCTAAGAAAAATTTGTTGTTGTCTCGTTGGCAATTTTCAGAACGAGCGAAAAGAGAACAACAAATCTTCTGGTTTTTGACAACCCGTTTACAACCACAAGCACAACCCACCACAAACCGATTATTGTATTCGCCATGGATTTCGAAGAAGCTGAAGATATCAACGGTATCAGATTTGCCTGGAATGTGTTTCCCTCCACTAAAGCCGAAGCAGGCAAGATTGTTGTGCCTACGGGGTGTTTGTATACCCCATTGAAACAACGTGAAGATTTACCCATTGCGGCGTATGATCCAATGTACTGCTCCAACCAATCGTGCAAACTGATCTTGAACCCCTACTGTGCTGTCGACCCCAATGGGTTCTGGAGATGTCCTTTGTGCCAGTACAGAAACCCATTGCCTGCCCACTACCATGGATTGAACCCGGAGAACTTGCCGTTGGAGTTGCAGAGTGGAAGCTCGACGATTGAGTATATCACGGCTAGACCAGTCCAGAACCCTCCTATTTTCACGTTTGTTATTGACTTGTGCCAGGACGACGAGAACTTGCAGGCGTTGTTGGAGGACATCATTGTCAGTTTGAACTACTTGCCTCCGAATGCGTTGATTGGGTTGATCACCTTTGGCACCATGATTCAGGTGCACGATTTGGGAAGCGACAAGATCAACAAGAGCTATATTTTCAGAGGTGATAAGGAGTACACCGATAAGCAGATTAGCGAGATGTTGAACAGACCAGTTCAGCAACAACCGCCTATACAGATGCAGCAGCCGGGTCAAATCAACCCACAGATTGCCAACTCTTTGACGAGATTCTTTTTGCCATTGGAAGACGTCGAGTTCCAGTTGACTACTATCTTGGAGAACTTGAAGAAGGACCCATGGCCAGTTGCCAACGGTAACAGACCATTGAGAAGTACTGGAAGTGCTTTGAACATTGCCATCAACTTGTTGGGCTTGACGTTCCCAGGTTTTGGTGCCAGAGTTATGTTGTTTGCTGCTGGACCATGTACTTTGAACCCAGGTATGATTGTTGGTAACCAATTGAAGGAGCCAATTAGATCACACTCTGACATTGACAAAGACAATGCTAAGCATTTCAAGAAGGCTACCAAGTTCTACGACACTTTGGCTGCTAAAGCTGTCAAGAACTGTCACACTGTTGACATTTTTGCCGGTTGTTACGATCAAATTGGTATGTTGGAAATGAAGACCTTGTGTAACTTGACTGGTGGTACTTTATTGTTGACCGATGCCTTCACCACGTCTATTTTCAAGCGTTCGTTCTTGAGATTGTTCAACAAGGACGAAGAAGGTTACTTGTTGATGGGCTTCAACGGTAATTTGGAAATCAGAACCTCCAAGGAATTGAAGGTCAGTGGGTTGATTGGTAATGCTTCGTCATTGCAGGTTAAGACCGGAAATGTTTCAGAGAACGAGTTGGGTCTTGGTGGTACGTCCACTTATAGATTGTGTTCGACTTCGCCAAGACACACTTATGGTATCTTTTTCGATGTTGTCAACCAGCAACAACTACCACCAAACGCTCAAAGTTATATTCAATTCATTACCCATTATCAACATGCCAGTGGTACCTATAGAGTAAGAGTCACTACTGTGTCCAACTTTTTGACTAGCGACGAACAGACATTGACCAACAGTTTCGACCAAGAGGCTGCTGCCGTTTTGATGGCCAGAGTTACTTTGTTCAAGAGTGAGCAAGACGATGGGGCCGATGTGTTGAGATGGGTCGATCGTATGTTGATTAGATTGTGTCAGAAGTTTGCTGATTATAGAAAAGACCAAGAAGAGTCTTTCAGATTGGGACCACAATTCCAGTTGTATCCTCAGTTTATCTACTACTTGAGAAGATCACAATTTTTGCAAGTGTTCAACAACTCGCCAGATGAGACTGCATTTTATAGACACGTTTTGTTGGTTGAAGACACCAACAATTCCTTGATTATGATCCAACCAACGTTGACTTCGTTCACATTGGACAACGAGCCAGAAGCCGTGTTGTTGGACTCTGTTTCTATTAAGGACGACAGAATCTTGTTGTTGGATACATTCTTCCACATTTTGATTTTCCACGGTAAGACCATATCGCAATGGAGAAAGGCCAACTATCAAGACATGGAAGAGTACAGTAATTTCAAGTCCTTGTTGGATGAACCAAAGAAGGAAGCTGCAGAGTTGTTACAAGACAGATACCCATTGCCTAGATTCATTGACACCGAAGAAGGTGGCTCACAAGCTAGATTCTTGTACAGTAAGTTGAACCCTAGTGTGACTTACAACACCAATGAGTTTGTTGGCAGCGGGGGTGCCATTGTGTTGACGGATGATGTCAGTTTACAAGTGTTTATGGGACATTTGCAGAAATTGGTTGTTTCTGGATCCAGTTAGAGAAAAAAAACTAGTCTATGTTCTATAATATATATAAGTTCTATTGTTTTGGAAAGACAAGGTTTAGTTAGTGAATACTAAAGGGTTACGCTGGAGATAAGTGCCGCCTATGTGAAATGTGAAACCGTTATGCGCTCACTCTGGTTTGTACCCTTTGGTTTTCTTGTGTGTTCCGGAGTTAAGGAGGTTCTAGGACTCCCCAAAAAAAAAAATATCCCATACGTTTGTACTGTATGGTACCAAAAGACAGATTTCCAGAGCTAACGGATAAGCGTGTGGGGTCGATTGGTGACATTACAGGATTAACTTAGACTATACGAAGGATGTGTGTATGTCCCGCAAAGGTTAAACGCATGACCAGGCAAAAGTGCATCTATCTTCTCAGACAAGTGTCTGAGTGGATAGCTAGGACGCAAGCGTCGGAGTTCTGGTATAACGTCATTGGCATGTGAGTTGCAGGATCTCGGAGGATATGTAAAGCCTGTTAAAAACGAAGTCTCAAGATCCTTGATATCATTATTGGAAGTGGATGAACGGGGAGGAGGCGGTAGGAAACAAACGTTTTATTTCAGGTGGAAAAAGGAATGTGGCGTTTGATTGTTGGAAATTGGATGGGACATTGTGTAGTGTACTGTAAGTGCATCAAAATCCGAATATGTATTCCAGCAACTTTCTTCCTTCCTGTGTCCACATAATTCATGCATGGCGTAGTAGGATGTTTTGTGCAACGTTCATGCAGTTTGTCCACAACCGCGACCCGACGCAACTGATGCTCAACCAAGGCGTAGAGTAGGTTGGCTGGTGTGCTGTTTAGGTGAGCAATAGTCCTGGCTTGCGAGAATCCCAGCGAAGTAGGACATTGTGCACTGCGGCATGTGTGTCTTTCGCTACAGTATACAGGCATGAATGGAAAGATAGACTACGCTTCATGTAATCCTGTTCGCTTTTGCGATACTTCCTAGAACAGTAACTGCGGACAACTACACCGAGCTCAGCTTTCAGTAAAATGTTAGGGGATTCTTTGGAGGAAGAATTTGACGAAGAAGAAGAGGGTTGGTTGGGGGTGTATCTGGGATGGGATGGGATGTGATGTGATGTGTCACGGCGTTAAGTGTAGGCGGGAGGGCGCTTACCCCGGGGCGAAGTAGCAAAGTGGGAACAGAAGGAGAAGAAGCAGGGGCGGCAATCCTATTGTCTTGGAATTTGCTCTGGGGTTGGATGTGGCATAAGTACAGCGTGAAGTGGGCATGGGGGGTGCCTCTTAACAATGGCTAGAATAGGAGAGAGCGGATTAAATGTGAAACGATGAGGGCAAGACTGTGAGAATATTTTATAACGTTAACAATAGGAATATGGGAGTGTAGGGATGAGTTTGGTTGGTGGTATATGTTGCAGTGAAGAAGATTTCATTGGTTATAACTCCGGTAGCGGAATGTGTGGGTTTGGGTTCAGAATTAAATCGTAAATCTATGTAAGATCCATATGTAAGTGGGGAAAGTTTGAACCTGTAGTGCCCTGCACAGGGTGTAAGTGTTTTTGGGTTTTCGTCATACAAAAAATAATTCTCCTTTCTTTTTCTTTTTTCTTTGCTCGTAACTTAAACCTTCTTCTTCCACTAAGTTTATATAATATTCCACATTGCCAATATTATCAACCCTGTTCCACACAGACCTCCCTTTTTCTTTCACAAACCACATAAACCACCTACACCACTAGTAGACACTATTTATTTCCTTTCTTATTTATTCTGTATTATTTATTTACCCACCTCCACTTACTAATGTTCCAGTCAGTAGAAATCCAACCACGGTCTCACCAACCACAGCACTCCACCACAAGCGTATCTCCCGTTCCTCCCACAACAGCAACAGGACAACTGACAAACGTCGAGATCATAGAGGATGGGAGAGTCGTCAAGAAAGTGCAGAAGGCAAGACAACGCAAGATCTTGTCCTGTGTGTACTGCCACTCCAAGAAGATCAAGTGTAATCGACAAGAACCTTGCTCCCAATGCAGCAAGTTGAAAATGCCATGCAAGTACTTCATCAATGAGAGAATCAGCAGAGGCGGCAAGAAATCAAGCAGGTTGACGGAGTATGAAAAGAAATTGAGAGGGATTGCGACGGCAAACGGCAAGGCCAGCGCAGGAACAGCCGCAACTGTATCTATCTCCGAGAGTGGTGTTGACAACAACCTAGATCTGACCACATCTACCACCTCCCCCGGATCTGCCTCCTCGAGTTCGTCCTTGTCTGGGTCCGGATCCGGAGATAAGCCACTAGCCGTGACGTCGAGTGAAGCGACTACGATAGACGAACAAGCTTCTGTTCCTGAAAAACAACAACAGCAACAGGAACAGGAAGACAGTTCTTCTTCGACTGAGTTCAAACAACCTCCTTCTGTCGACATGTCGGTGCACTTCTTGGGGTTTCTGAGCAAGCTAGAGAATAGCATGAGCCAACAAGGCATCAACAATCCAATCAACGTTCCAAGAATATCCACTCCAAACATTGACTCTCCTTTGTCCAATGATCCGTTTGCTATCGGAAGCATGATCCAGTCTCCAATTGTCAATAATGCTACCAATAACATCACGAATAGTTACTTCAACACCAACTTTACAACCCAAGTGAACAACAACCCTATACTATCGTCAGGGAATTCGTCAAATGGGAATACTACCAACAACAACAATAGCAATGCCAATTTGATAAGTTTCAACTCGTCTACTTTCCCGTTGGCCAACCAGGACATGTTGAATGGATTCCCAAGTGGGTTAAACTCTCCTGTTGTTGGTAACGCCAGCGCACCACAACCTATAGTTGATGCAAAGAAGGACCAAGCACAGCCTATTCAACAATCGGATTCCCTCGCTCGAGTGCAGCAAAACCCAAACTTGTACAACTCGTTGTCTGCCTACTCCTCCAATCCAGCAACTACAATCAACTACTTGTACGGAACCAACACGTACTATGAGAACTCAAACTTGTTGGATGACTTGTACCAGTTTTTGCCGCCTACCAAGGAAAGAAGTTTTGAATTGATGGACAGATACTTGAACTCCGTTCATTTGTTGCTTCCTATTGTGGTCAACATGGCGGAGTTTTTACACGAGCATAAGCGGTACTGGGAGATCAGAGCCAAAGCCAAGAGAAGAAACAACTCGGCGTCCACTGTATCCCCAAGCAACTCGCAGCAACAAAACCCCATTGTCGAATCGCCTTGTGACAGCAATCAAAGCAGCCATCATAACCTAGATGTCGATTTCAATTTCGTTCAATTCTACACTTTGTATTTCCCTATTTTATACGCCTCCACAATCTCCGAATTCGAAGAGTACGATAACTTGTTGTTGAACCAGGACATTGACAAGTACTTGAAAGGTTTCAACAAGATTTGCCAGTATTATAACTACCCACATGGAATCAAGACCATTCCATTGTTATTGGGCAATGTGATTATTCAAAGCACGTCGCCTAATCCTTCGACCATGGAAATGGCACAGATTATTAGGTATGCCAAGTTCTTGCATTTCCATAAAGACCCCTATATCACATTGAGAATCAAAGATCGCGAAGTCATCAAGTTCAGACGATTATTATGGTGGGTGATCTTTGGATTGGATGCGTTGAGCAGTCACAACTTCTGCTTGCCTCCCAACTGCAGAATCGACGACTTCAACGTGTTGATGCCTGATGAAGAAGAACCCAAGGATGCCAGCAGCAACAGCGAAGAGAAGAAATTGAACTTGGGCATGGTGTCGATGAATGTCAAGTTTGGATACGATAGGATCTTGAGTGAGTTGGTGTATCACTTGCACAACGGACTCAGTGAGAACATCACGCCTGTGAAAATCAACGAGATCAAGAAGATGATTATGGACTACCATAAGAGCGTCCAGCAATCAATTGATAAAATCAACAAGTATTTCACGTTCAAGACATCGGGGAATTACAGTATCCAGGAGATCAACTTGATTAATTTCGTCAAGAGTCATTCGTGGAGTTATGTCGACCGTGCCTTGATGTTGCTCCACAAGAAGATCCTTTTGGGATCACCCAACATCCCGGGCGAGAACGAAGAGTTTGACGTGCTGAATAGTAACGGACTAGCGTTGGAGAAACACGAGGATGGATTGACGTTGAGCAAGTACGAGGACACGTTTGGACAGATCTTGGAAGCTAACATCATCAAGAACTTTAACAATTCGTCGATTTCATTGTTGAAGTATGGAGACTTTGAAAATTTTTCGTATGAGGACTTGAACAACAACTTGATTCCTTCGATATTGCACAACTTTAATGATTTCTTGCAATATAATGATTTCATCAAGTTTGGCCGCTTCAATTGGTACATCAAACGTACCATCCCTATTGACTCCGTCATCATCATGATGGTTATCATTTCTGTCAAGTTCAAGTACAAGTTCATCGACAGCGAGGAGTTTGCCATTTACAAGGACCTTATCAACAACGTGCTTTTCATCATCAACAGAAAGTGGTTCAAGAACGAAAAGTACAAACGCATGCTTAGCTTGACCAACATGATGTGGGAGTACTTGATCAAGAAGCACACGGGTATCAAAGACACCGCTAGTACCGGAGACACCAACAATGAAATCGACAAGAGCATCACCAGTGTAAACACGATCGATGAGCTCCAATTGAAAGAGAAGATCTTGTACGATCTAAGGCACAACTTCATTGACGTCAACGACTACTGTTCATTCTACTCATCGCTAGAAAACCTCCTAAACCAACTTCTCAAATACATAGAATAAATCTAAATATAAATCAACGCTCCAAGTTAATATTCTTTCCGAACTTATCATACAACGCCACCTTCAACTCGCCCAACTCGGAGTCAAACCCATCAATCTCCTCCTCTAACCCCTCAATCTCCCCACCCAATCTCTCCAACTCCCCCTCGACGCGCTCCAACGCATCGCTCACAAGCATCTCAACGAACCCGTCCCCGACCCGGTAGTTGACCGTCTCATCCTCGTCAAGCAACTCGAGCTCCATCGTGAGGTCGTCAAGGTACTCCTTCTCCACCCGGAGTGCGTCGCGCCGCGCCACTACGGTGTCTTTCTTGTAGATGAGCGTCGAGAACTTGTTGATCTTGCGCTGGTCGCTAAGCGTCACTTCTGTGCTGGTGTTCGTCTGACCCTCTGGTAGCAATTCCATTGTACTTTGGTTGGTGTGTAGTTGGTGGTTGCTGGAGGTGAAATTTTCTGTTGCTTTCTCTTGCTGGAAGAAAATCGATGGACTGTATATTGCAGGTGTGTGGTAGCTCCAAACTCCGATATTCATAGACAAAGATAGTGGGTATAAAGAGCAGTAAAGTTGCAATTGAGTTGCGAAATGTCTTAGTTGTCGTGGTTGGCAGTACATATTGACTCTGTGAAGTCCAATTCCAACCTCTCTGTTGTATCACGTGACTGGACAAAAAGCCAAAATTGTGTGTCAAGTTCTTCCCGCCGCTCAGAAAATCAAAACAAAAACAAAAAAGAAAAAACTCTTTTGGGACCAAGAAACACCAAGCAAACAACCAACAACCATGTCAGCACCACAAACATTACCCAAGAAACGAGCAGCTATTCCATCAGATCGAACCACATCGAATGCTCTCCCCATACGACAACCCACGGGCTCGACGTCTGGTGCCGTCGCCACGCCCTCTGGGAACAGGATCATATCGAACCGCGTTATTCTGAATCGCCGACACGTGAGTCGATCCAACAACTCAAATGTCCTGCCGGGGTCGGGCGTCGCCGTTCCCGCGGATGAGTCCACCAACGACTCGAGCCTACTTGAAGACAATAACATCGGGTTCAACGAGAACAAGCACATCATTATGTCGAATTTCGAAGAGTGGATCCGGATGGCGACGGACAACAAGATCACGCTGAAGAACTCGTGGAACTTCGACCTCATTGACTACTTCCATGACTTGAACGTGATTAAGGACGGCGAGAGCATCAATTTCCAGAGAGCTAGTGCGACGTTGGACGGGTGTGTCAAGATATACCTGAGTAGAGTGGAGTCTGCTGCGAGCGAGACGGGGAAGTTGTTGAGCGGGTTAGCGAAGAAGAAGAAGGACGGGGAAGGAGGTGGTGAGGACGGCGATGGTGGCGAGAGCGATGATGAGGACGGTGGAGGTGGACAAGGGAGTGGGGAAGGTGGTGATGGTGAAGGAGATGGTGATGTGAGGAAGAAGAGAAAGTTTAATAGGATTGTGGAGTCGACATTGGTGGAGTTTGACACGATTAGGATTAAGAAGTTGGAGCAGGAGTTGGCTATTGATCCGTTGTTTAAAAAGGCGTTGGCGGAGTTCGACGAAGGTGGTGCAAAGAGTTTGTTGTTGAATACGTTGAATGTTGATACGTCCGGTAGGGTTGTTTTCGATGCCACTTCCAATCCGGTGCAGGAAGTGAAGGAACAGGAAGAGGTCGAGGAAAACGAGGAGGAGGACGACCCAGAGATTGAAACTGCTATTTCTTCATTGGAACAGTTCTTGTTTAAGGACGAGGAACAACAGAAAGCGTTCAAGGAACTCACCATTTGTCCGTCATTGGGAGAATTCCAATCAGCTTTGTCTGACGTCAACAAAGCCAAGAGTATACTAAGTGACTTCAACACCAAGATGAATGCAGAAGCACAAGAACACTATATGGAACCATTGACTCCCAACACAGACAACAACGATTATGGGTTCGACGATGAATTGAATGATTTCGGTGGCCTTGATTTCAACGAAGATCACGATAACGAAAACAAAGGTGACAACACTGATCCGTTTAACAATCTATCACACACAGTCATGCAAACTTTGTTCAAAGAGTCCTCGGAAAACAACATCCACCATGGTTCTGTGAGTACTGCAGTCATGGATCAGGATTTGATGGCGTACTTTGACGATCGTATGAGGTCTAATTGGCGAGGTCCCGAGCATTGGAAAGTGTCTGCTTTCAAGAAAGCCCACAAGATTGACCAACAAGTCGAGAGAAAGGACGACGAAGGTGGAGAACAGCAACCTGATGGACAGGTCAAGCAAGAGAATGGAACACCTGCTCCACGAAGGAGGAAACCTGAAAATGTCATTGTTGATTTCTTCACTGACGAATTCGACGAGGATGATTTGTTTGAACCACCAAAGAACACCAACACCATCAACAAGAAAGACACATCCAATGAAGCAGAGTACAAATTGCCCGATGACATAAGGTACAACTCCGCCAGATTAACCAACCTATTCACCAAACCCAACGTGCCGATCATGCACCACTCCCGGAAGAAGCTCAACAGCCAGCAGTTGCTCACCGATGAGAACTTCTTTGCTGATCAGTACAAGCAACAGGAACTAGAGGAGGAAGAACGTGAAAGGTTAGCGCATTCTTTCCACCAAGCAGAATGTGAAGACTTTGATAATGATTTCGGTGACGTTGGAATTGATTTCAATGATGCGTTGGAGGCAGATCCAAGGGAAGCCGTCACCGAAAGTCAACAGAATGTGATTGGCAAGAGACGTCCTGAGTATGTGAACTTTTCGAGAGTTGCTAAGCGTGTCGATGTCAAGTTGTTGAAGGATAACTTGTGGAAGTCAATTCAGAAAAAGATCCAACCAGAGGAGCATCAGCCAGAGGAACAACAAGAGGAACAACCAGAGGAACCCAAAGAAGTCACTTTTGGTAGCATTGTCAAGAACGCGCTTACTATGTATAACATGGAACAAGCTAAGGATCTATCAACAAGTTTCTGTTTCATCTGTGTTCTACATCTAGCTAACGAGCACAACTTAGAAATCAAGGGCAACGACGCCCACGACAATCTAACAATTACAGGATTCTAAATATACACACCACGTATCTTTACCTTCTCCCCTTCTTTCCTCTTCTACGACCACCACCATTACTATTAATCCTATCGATCTCATTCTGCGAAATAACCAACCCGTTCCTCGTCGCCTTTCCAATCCCATGAATCTTCAACCCCCTATCCCTCACCCTCTTAACAACCTTCTTCCCATTTCCAATCCTATCACTCGCCAAAGTCGACCCCCTTCCGGCATTCAAGTCTCTAATCTCGCCCTTCTTGACCTTACTCAAAACGATCCCTGCATTCCGTGCCTCCTCCTCATATTTCTGCACTCTCTCCTCGCGCTTCCGGATCATCCCCTTGCGCATATTCATCGGCATGCTCTCTAACCTCTTTGGTCCTCCCGAAGAATTGACACTCGAGATCTCGCGCATCCGCGACGTGAGCGTGCGCCGACGCGCTTTGCCCACGGGGTCGTCGTAGTTCATCGTCTGGAGCGTCACGTCGACACCGGAGTACTCGAGCGTGTTCGCGAGAATGTGGGATTCTTTGAGGAGACGCTGGAGCTTGAGGTCGTTCGCGAGGTCCTCTTCGGTATCTTTCGCGGAGTTCTGGGAGGTGGATTGGGATGCGAGACGTTCACGGGTGGCTAGCTCGGTTAGCGTTGGTGCTCGGCCGGACTTGAGGAGCTTCTTGTCGGTTTTGGATATCGTTGGTGTGGGATTGGTGGTGGTTGATGAGTTGAGCTTGATGACTTTTGGCTTGACTTGTTCCTCTTCCTCTTCGGATTCGGATTCCAAGGAGTCGTCTTGTTCTTCATCTGATGAGGAGGTGTTCAGTTCTGAATTGTCAGAATCAAACCCTTCGAATTGGGAATCGTCTTCCTCTTCGTCTTCTTGCTCATAGCTGGTGGGTGAAGTTTTGGACTTATCCTTAAACCCCATATCTTCAATCGATCCAAACTGAGCCTCAAAGTTACGTCGTTGTATCTCTAATGCCTTGAGGTATTCATCATCATCGTTGTCACCGCTCATCTCTCCTGTGTTGTGGTCCTGTGATGAGTTGCAGCTTTTTGTCGAATTTTCCCAGTTTTCACTTTTATCTGCGAAAACTATCAAAAATTTTCCCAACCCACCCTTTCCTCCAACCTCCCCAGACAAATGACCAAGTTCCGAGGCTGCATAGACATACATTCGGGCCAAGTGAAGCAAATCGTCGGCGGGACACTCACGCAAGACGACACGGCCACCACCTCATCATCGACCACTGAGAACTTCGTCTCGACGCAGCCATCCTCTTACTACGCGGAGCTATACAAGGACAACGACGTCACGGGATGCCATGTTATCAAGCTAGGTTCGAATGCTGAGAACGATCAAGTAGCCAAGTTGGCTTTGGCTACGTGGCCCGATGCGTTGCAAGTCGGCGGTGGGATCAATGACACGAACGCCGTGCTGTGGCTAGACGAGTTCCGTGCCTCGCATGTCATTGTAACGAGCTGGTTGTTCACCAAACAAGACGACGGATCCATGGAGTTTGATTTCGGCAAATTGAAGAAGATCAGCGGGTTGGTAGGGAAGCAGAGACTCATTGTGGACTTGAGTTGTCGGACAGTTGTAAAGGACGGGCAGGTCGCGTGGTACGTGGCCATGAACAAGTGGCAGACGATAACTAACAATTGTCTATCTGCGGACTTCTTGCGCCAGGTCGGGCAGTACTGTGATGAGTTCTTGATCCATGCTGCGGATGTCGAAGGGTTGTGTAAAGGGATAGATGAGAAGTTGATTGAGAGGTTGGCGGAGTGGTGTCCGGCTGGGTTCGAGGGGAAGATCGTGTATGCTGGTGGGGCTAAGCTGATTGATGATTTGGAAACTGTCAAAAGGTTGAGTGATGGAAAGATCGACTTGACTTATGGAAGTTCGTTGGATATATTCGGTGGAGAATTGGTCAAGTTCGAAGATCTCGTCAAATGGAATAAAAAGAACTAAAGAAGTATATGTGTATGTATATTTTTGGTTTTTATAGTACAAACTTTTTTTGATAAGGACTGGTTTAGTTCCATGAAGCACCACCGAATCCGCTGTCTCCGTATGGAGTTTGGCCACCGTCAGCACCACCGTAATCAGTTCTTCCTCCGTATGTAGTGCCACCACCGTAATCGGTTCTACCGTACGTGGTGAATCTGCCGTCGTTGACTCTCACGGCATCATTACCTTCAACACCTTCACTGTTCAACTCCATGGTAAGAGCACCCAACTTATTCTGTAACGTTTCAATGGATCTAACGACGACTTCGTTGGGAGGCAAGTTACCCACTGTCTCAACATCAAAATAAAAGGTATTTGGCTTGGCTTTGTAATCAAACTTAGCTTCTGGGTCTGGTGCTTCTTCCCAGTCACAGTTTCTCGACTTTGGCCACTCTGCTTCAGCATCGACTTCGTACCAATAGTCCGTATGTTTTAGCTTATTCCATGGATCGTATTCGAACCCCACGGCGGCGCAGGGCGACCACTTGGCGTGTTCTTTAGCGATACCCTTTTTGGCAATACACGTCAAGGCCAACTCTTGATCTTTTCTCAATTTACAGATTATTGGACCTCTATCACGGGAGTCTCTCTTCACGGGGTCGCCCAACTTGGAGTTAACGTGAGATGTCTTCAACAAATCCGAGGCGTAAACATTCATGGTCGATTCAACGGTACAACTGGCCAACAACAGCAAAGTGACAGAACATTTCGGACAGTAGTTGTCACAGGTACAGTCTCTTGAGTATGTCAAGTCTTTTATACCGTCGCTTACCAAAGGAAGTAAACCTAATCTATGAGACAAGAACTCGTCAGCCAACACCGAGGTGTTCTTTTCAATCTCGACTAAATCTATGGCCAAGGTAGGCACTTCTGCCAACATGGTTCTTCTTATGGAGTTTGCCACTGCTAAATCGACGTCTCTTAATATGAAATCAACATGGTCTTTATCAGCTGTTCGGATAGTTACCGATGGACCATTGTGAGAGTCAACGTCCATGATGATGTATGCAAGGTGTGTTTGGTAGTTTGTTTGGATGTTGGATTACAAGTCTGCGTCATTTTTCACCTCGCTTTTTTTTTCTGTCTGGTTCTTCGTTGGCAAAGGAAAAAAAAACCATCACCAAGATATCAGAACGGAGGCAACCAAAAATCTAGCAACCACCAGGCAATCATGGCAGCACAAGGATTACCAATCCCAGACTTGCGTTTCGAGCAGTCGTTCATGAGACAACTCAACAAGTACGCCGGCAACACACCACAAGACAACCAACCCGAAAAGTTTTCCTTCTTGAGGAAGAGACACACCGAACTTGCCAGTCTTACCGACGAAGATTTGAAATTGTTGAATGAGGAACTAGATGAGGAAGAGCAAGAGGAGTTGCTCAAGCCATTGAACCCCATAACCCCATCTGTGGTGATATACGCGATACTTAAAGATCAGATCCTAATGCCGTTGTTGCAGGGGTTCTTATGGACGGGGATCTTGATTTCCGTGCGTCCTTTCTTAAAAATTGTGGTTAGAAACGGTCAACATGCTGGTCATTGGGTTTCTAACATGTTGGGATTGAACCAATTGACAAAGTACGGTGGTGGTAGAAGACCCAAGTTTGCATGAAACGAGTGTTCACACTTCCTGTAGATAGTTAGAAATAATGAATAGAAATGGTTATGATGAGAAGCATGAGTGTGTGTGTGTGTGTCTTAGAGAAGATATGTGTCATTGTTTAAAGCCGTTTCATCTGTATCTCTGTGGTTGTCCCTCTTGCCAGTGTACTCCTGAATCCCTTTCGATAGAGTTGCTGTCTGTCTCAGAAAAAGGGAGACGGAGGAAGACTAAATAACCCAAGAGTGGGTACAGCCTCATTAGTAAAATATTATGTACAATGGAGGGATAGAGGGAGATGGTCGTGTACGTGTGGATAAAGCGGGTCGTGCAAGTATTACCGAAGCAATCTGTGGTTGGTGGTTGGTGGCTGTTAAGTTAGTGTTGCGGCTGCAGTACAAAGTGGTTTTCTTTTGTCTGTGGTTTATTTTTGGCTTTGCTTCTTTCTCTCTCTCTCTCTCTCTCTCTCTCTCTCTACCACTGTAAGGATTGTTGTCTCGGTGAGGTGAGTGAGTGAAATTTTGATCCTTATTAGCCGGAAGAAAAAGCAACACAAGAACAACGGGGAGAGACAACCACTTTTCTCCTTCTTGACTTTTTTTTTCCAGTTTTAATTCCAGACAACCAACTACAACCCAGACAACCAACCACACCTCCAGCAGATGTTCACCAGAAGAAACACAAGAAGTTCTCATGGCACAGCTTACACTGGAGTAAGCAGAACAACAGCAGCGAACGCAAACCAACAACAACCAAACTCGGGCGCCCTAGCTGCTGCCTTATCCATTGGCAACGCATTAAAACAACAAAATACTTCTGGTGCAGCCAAGAAACAACAACAACAACAACAACAACACCAGCAATCCCCTTCAAATATCCCTCGCTCTTCTTCCTTCCAGTATAAACCAGCTTCGGCAAACTCCCTCCAGAAACCCCAACAGCCTCATACAAACTCAATCAGTTCCACTGGCAGTCTCTTGAAGCGAGGATCGAGATCTAGTATACAAACCAGCAATCAACAGCAACCTTCGTCCACATCTCAACAATTGCATGCACCAAGGACTTTTTCAGCTAGTTCCCGTGGTTCCTCAACTTCCTCAAGACACAATTCCCCATTAACATCCTCAGACTCTGTGCCTCACCCCCACAACACCCAAGTCTACGATATTGACGACAGTTTCAACGATTCTTACTTGGACGAAATTACTGAAGAGACGACGCAAACCTATTTGAGAAATAAAGCCAACATGAAGGACTTGAGATTGCCTAAGCAAGCAAGAAACAATGCTACCACCACCACAACAACAACAACTTACAGGAAGGCAGCTGCGACACCCAAGAAGTCACCCATGTCCCCAACGTCGCCACAACTGAACTCTTTTAGTGGGCCAGTCAAGATGGTCAAAAAGTATGTTCCTAGCCCTACTGGTATCAAGATCATTGAGGTTCCTGAAGCTCAATTCCAGAAGGAAGTTGCTAGAAGTAACTCAATGAGATCCAACTCACTCATGTCGAGATCCAATTCGTTGAGAAACATGTCATTGAATAGAAGAAGCAATATTCCTAGGTCGTCATCCATGACTGGTGTCTCGAGACAAGTAAAACAAGCGCCAAACAAGGCTACAACAGGCACCCGTTCTGCCAGTTCGCCATTGAAGTCCATGCACGAAGAAGTTGCATTGGAAGAGAAGTTGGGCCACTCCGACGACTTGCACGAGCAGGAATTGAAGTACCGTGCATTGGAGAAGGAGATTGAGGAAGAGAAGAAACTAGCTGCTCAGATAGAGTTGAAGAGAAAGGAGTATGAGCAATTGAAGAAGACGAGGTTGGAGAATGAACAGAAGTTGAAAGACTTGGAAGATCTGTATGACCATAATAACTCCATTACCACTGAATCAACAGTGATACACAACCCGGTGCAAGACGCTGAATTCCAGGGCGTTGTTGAAGAAGAGGAAGAAGAAGACGTCCCAATTGTCAAAGTGCCACCCGCTGTTGATGAGTTGGAAAAGAAGAATCGCGAAGCCGTGCAAGTTGCAGATGCATTTGATGGGGAAGTGAGTTCCAACTACAGCGATGCCGAAAGCGACTTGCCTGAAGAAGCAACCGGTGAGACTCCAGTTGAAGAGCATCTCCCAGTCGAACAAGCCGAGAAGTTCGAGGATGAAGCTCGTGATGTTGCTGGAGATGCTGCCAACGATGAGTCCGTAACCGTATCTGTTCCAATCCATGAAGAACACGATGTGGAGAAGATTTCCAAACCTGTGTTGTCTAGTTTTGACGAAACCACAACTGCCGACATTACTGCTGAAGATCTCACAATTGAACAGGATAAGGATGAGACTTTGAGTCCAGCTGGCATTGCAAAGGACGGTTATACCTCTGTTTCTGACGACGACAGAGAGTATTCGTCTGTGGACCCGGCTCTTGCATCGGAAATTGGTGTGATTAACCAATACCACAACTTGAATTCATCAGAGTTGTTGCATAACACTGAAAGTGTCAGCTTTGAAGAAGTTCATGATGATGGCATTGAAGAAGTTGCCGATTCTGATTATGAAGACGAAGAACATGGCAAGAGCGATTTGGCCAAGGAGTTGAGACCCAAGTTTGAAACCACTCCTGAAATCATTGAACCAACAGAACCTGTTGAAGAATTGAAGGACGGAGAAGAAAACAGCAAGCCTGAAAGCGAAGATACTTTGTTGCCACCAGCCATATCAACTGCTTCCAGCTCCAAGTCATCGGTGTCATCTGTTGAGTCCCCTCAAAAGAGACCAATCAAGTCGGCTATGAAGAGCACATCCTCATTCTCCAACCCTGTGCAGGGATCACAACAGCCACCAATCAATAGCGCCCTTGCAAAGAGTAACGCAGCTCAACAAGCATACTTGTCATTGACCACGGCAGAGAACACGAGATTGAACTCCAAGTTGTCAAACTCAAATATTGCACCAAACCCAGACTTTGCATTGTCCACTGGTGGTCCATCTGGTGCTTACCCGCAATTTGCAAGTCCACAGTTTGCTGCCCACAACAACATCAACAACCAACCAAACAGACGATTATCACAACAAACATTAAGAAAACCACAACAAGGACAAAGAAATGGACTTCAAGGATCCCAGCGTCCATTCTCTACCCAACAACAAATGCCTACAAGCATGAGCAGCCGATCATTACGTCCAAACTCGTTTGTACAACCAATACAACCACATCCTGCATTACAACCTGGTTACCAATCACCTTCTAAGGCGAAGGCTGCGGCATTATATGCCAAAGCACAAGCCAGACCTGTTTCCCAATTCAAACCACCAGCAAATAGATCGTCATCATACACGAGAGATGAAAACCTTCACCAACAACAAGTTCAACCACAACAGGGACAACAATTGCAAGTTCAACCACCTCCGCTTAATGGAGCAGCTCTTGATGCCGAAGTCCCACCACGTAGTCCAAACAGGGCCGATCCAAAGAGAACTACATTGAGATCGGCACCTCTTGCCCAAGCAACCCCTCAACAGCAACAACAACCAGCGTACCAGGAGGCCAATGGCAATAGCAAGTATCAACAAGCTTCCCAGAAGGGACCACAAGTTGCTCCTTTCCAATCAAGATTCAATGATTCAGACGATGATATTAGTGGTGGCTTTGGAGCTGGTGTTTCAAGAAACAACTTTAAATCCAGGTTTAACGATTCCGATGACGATATCGCAAATGTGCCCGTTACGTCCTTGAGAGATCAACGCGACTCTGGATCGCCTAAGAAGGAGAAGAAGTTTAAGAAATTAAGAAAATTGTTTGGTTCGTCTAAGAATTAGACTGAGCCATGAGAGACAACAATTCCCCCGAGACTGTTATTTTTTTTAGTTAGTTAGTTAGTATTTTCACTCCCAGTTTCCAAGTGTTATTTAATGTATAATATTAATTATATAAAAAATGTGGTATCAAATCAGCCAAACTATCCACACCGTTGTTTGTTCTATTTGTGTATGTGTATATCAATGGAATAAATAATCTCTTACTGTTCAAACTCAATCAAGTTCTCAGTGAAGCCGTCTTTGGTTGCATTCTTGTGACCGTGCTTCCTAGCTTCCTCTTCGGCATCATGGAACTTCTGCAACTCCTTAGGACTGGCGCTCGATCCTTCCACCTTCACGGGGTCAATCAACGCCTGTGCTTCAGTGCCCAACAACAAGTTCTTATCGTTCTCGTCAATCGAAATGATGCCGAAATCGTCATCACGCTCTTCATCCTCTGCACCAGCATCAGACTTGGACTTGCCCGACTTGATCGAGTTGTTGGAAGATCCGTTGTTGTTCATGTTGGAAGCACGCGAGTCCATTCTGATTCTCACCTTGCTGGCCACCTTCCTTCCGTCGGCCAACAACCCGTCAAACATGTCACGCAAGTTTCTCATTGGGTTGAACCTCGAGTCTAATGGACGGTCTAAGTGAGTGGACTCTCTGAGAGTGTGGCTGAACAACAACTCATAGGACTCGTCGGCCAAAATCACCATTCGAAAAGTAGGCAAGTTTAACATCACCGGCGTGTTGGGGTTCAATGCGGCGTTGTGGGAGATCTTCTCGTCAATGGCTAACTCTTTGATCAATAGTTGGTCTTCATCTGGCTGCGCGTATTCAAACGCCCGTTGGATGAATGTGCTTGCTGCACGCAAGTATCTTTCGATTTGCTGCTGTTCTATCTTTTCACGATTGACATCAACGTGCTGTGGTAAGTTGATATTGATTCCGTCTCCTGATTCAACCTGGTTCTTGAAAACTTCGTCGGCAACTTCATTCTCAATGTTTGTCTTGGTGATGTCGTCCAACAACAAACCTTCTTTCCAAGGACTGGTTATGTATAGCAAATCTTCCGACACTTGTAATATCGACTCACTGTCGAGTTTGCCGTTTTGTTTGACGTCGTACAAGTCAAAGAAATTGGAAATAGACGCCATCAAATCAGATTCAACAAGCTTGTTCAATCCGGTTATCAAATCACCAAACGTCAAAGCTCCTTGCTTTTCCGAATCCCAATTGTTGAACAATCGACGCAAGAAATGTTTCTCACTGGCACAGTCAATATACTGAACCCAGTCACAGATCTCGGACATGAACTTCAAGAATGAGTTGTAATCCATCAAGCTTGATCCAGATCCTTTAGTTATGTTACTGGAAATCTCCACTTCCGAATAGAATCTATCATACAATACATCCAACACTTCTGAAGATATATTGTTAGTCTTTGGCAAGTTTCTTATTTCCGTACGTTTGACGAATGTGGTGATGTTTTGGTAAATTGTATCTCTGTGCTTGTTTCTGTGGTGACTGATCATCTCGTCGTTGACAGTGGAAAACTCTTTGAATGCAGTGATCAATAAATCCTGGAACTTGGAAATGTTCTTGAATTTAGGGTTGGGTGAGTTTGGATGCGCTGACTGATCCAAAGAAAGAAAGTAGTCTTTAATGATGCTGATAAAAGCCCCGTCATCTTCTGTCTTCAACAACTCTTCGCCGTTCTGTTTGAGCACAGCCAACGCCACTTGGAAAAGGGTTTTAGGGCCCTGCATAAAAAAAATGTCCAAAATTCGGAATGCAAAAACCAAAGGCATGGATGACAAGTACAATGACAAAAACCAAGGCAAGGACACCACAGACAACTGGATGTCGTTCTTGGTAATGTGTTCCCACAACATCGGCATCGTGTTTTGCACCAAGCTTTCAAACACTCTCTGGTCTAACAACGTACCGTACATGGTCTTGGAGTAGTACCCAGGCACAATTCTATCACACAAGACGTTCAAAATCCAAAACGCCTGCTCTTCAGAAGTGTAAATAAGCAAAGCGGCCACGACAATGTTCATAGCTTGACAGTAGCCGACTTCCGGGTTCTTCCATGAGTACGCCGTCAACACTCTTCTCAATCTCTCAATACCTTCATTGGATTGATATGCAGCATATTCAGGCAAGGAACGGTTTAAATCTTTCTCAAT
Organism: Candida pseudoviswanathii; assembly: GCA_030565125.1. Lineage (NCBI taxonomy): Eukaryota > Fungi > Ascomycota > Pichiomycetes > Serinales > Debaryomycetaceae > Candida > Candida pseudoviswanathii. The sequence continues at coordinate 133,389 of JAJMBE010000005.1, read as the reverse complement.
TTCTTCAATCGCAAACGACTTTTTGTCTTTGTTATCCTCCACCAACTTCAAGTACTCGCCCTGGTTCTCGTATCTCAAGTACATAGACCCACACGTCAACTCCCAAATCTCACCCCTCAAACGGTTCGGCAACCCCACTCTAATCAACTTGTAAAAAATCGGTCTTCTAATAATGGACAAGTTTCTTCCATCCGCTCTAAACAAATCAAACCACATCTTCAACTTTGTCTTATCCTTCGCCTCCTTGGAATTCCCGGGGAACTTGAACGTCAATCCCAAGCCACCGAACGGCATATGGTCAATCTTCTCACTGGATATATTATTCTTGCTCAACAAGTACTCCGAGTAACACGTCTGGATGAAAGGCTGTAACTTGTTCACATTGGGCAAGTTCTTCTTCAAGCTGATGGTCAAGTTCTGGGCAAACTTCTCGCTGTCGGACCTAATGCCCACCAAATACAACGTGATGTTCAACCTGCTGTACGTTATGATCGTCAACGCAAACCCATAATCGCTGGAGCTCGACCGCTCCACCTTCTTGATCGTCGACAAGTGCAACGTGAAAGCGCAGTTCTTGCGGTCGTAGGCGTCTCTGAAAATCAAGAAATGCGGTGTCAAATATAGTCTACCCTGCGGTAAGGCCTCGTTCTGGTTGTTATTGTTGTACGCATCGTGCGAGTACCCCGACGTGATCTTGATTTCGACGGCCGATTCGCAGATTAACACCTCGTCATCGGGGATGTTGTACGTGTGACAGAACAATTGGTCTCTCGTTAACTCGATATTGTTGGCGCCTTTGTTGGTGTCGGAAAGAACTTGGGTGAATGTGTTGAATGCTTTGTCTCTAAGCGATCCAAAGAACGCCATTCTTAGATGATTGGATTGTGTGTGTGGCGGTGGGAGGAGGAGGAAACAACTTGTGTAATGTATTCAGACGTATGCTTTTTCGTCTTTGCCCCAGGGGGTTTTATAGATACTTGGGATTCAAGGGAAAATTCAATTCAGACGATAGATTAAGCAATAAAAATTAGGCAGTGGGTGTTGAACTAATTCACTCTGGTGTGTTGTGGTATTCACTGTGAATCCAGTAATGCTCCCTAGTGGTGGTTGTAATGGCTTGGTAGCTGGCAGTTGTTGATCTCCCTGGGGGTGGGTGGCATGTAGAAAATTTCCTTAGGTTTTTTTTCTCTGTTTGTTTGGCCTTGGTTGTCTGAAGGTTGTTTGTCTGGGTTGTCCCGTAGTTGCCCACTCTGCAAAAGAGAAGACACAAAGCATTCCACGCACAAAGCCACGCCCACATAGAAAATATTACATACACGTATGACGTCACGTGGAGACATCACGTGTGACATCTAACAAGATCATATAAATAACAACGTCAATTAATAACTATAATACAATCACATAATCTACATAATTTAATTAAACAATATAACAAGTAACAAAAAAAATAACATCTCTCTCTAATCTTCCACTTTGTCCAAATACTTTGCGTAAGTTGCCTCATTGTCAGTTGGACCGTCTTCATCGGTAGCGGAGTTATCATTGGCATGAGAAACGTCACCATTGGTTCCACTAGCTCTGGAGATAACTCTTGAGATGCTTGGCAATCTACTGCCAAGGGAATGTCTCTTTGAACCATGGTGGTGGTGGTGATGGCGATGACCGCTTGGTGACTCAGAAGGTGGTTTCTTATGAACTTCATGATCAACAGTCGAACTGTCTCTAGCTCTTCCTTCCTCTTGCAAGTCGTTCAAAGTCATATACTTCGAATAGTCCGAGATCTGCTTCAATGGTTCATTGACTTCCTTGTGCTTCAGCTTCTTTGGTTTGATGATCTTGTTACCCAAGATCTTACCAGTATGCTGCAAGATCACCTTCACGGTATCCTTCTTCAACCTCTCTGTGAACTCCTGCGCAGACCAGATCTTGTGGCTGTACTTCAACTCAGGCATGTTCAACACCAAACGATGCACATCTAACAAATGCAACGCCTTAGGGGCCGAGAAACTGATGATCAACTGGAACGCATCAATCTCAATGTCAATCATAGACTTGTACTTGATGGATCTAGCAATAATGACACCCAAATCATCCTCCAATTGCTCTTGCTCTTCAGCCTTGGTTCGGTTGAGCGATGGATGATGGATCTTGTGTCCGGCATACTTGATACCGCCCACCAAACTGTGCTCCTCGTTCGATCTAAACGAGCTGCTGGAACTTCTTGGGGTGGCCGTGCCACCACTGACTTTAGTGTTACCAGAACCAGAACCCAAACTGCTGTGGTTTGATGAGTTCGACGCAACTCTTGTTCCGTTGGACGACGACGATGAGACCTTGCTTCCGTTTCTTCTGGACATAAGTCTCTTCAATGGGTTCTTGGACGCATGCGAAGCAGTCGATCCGTTGGAATTGGTACTTGCGGACTCAGACAAGATGTAATCCTGCTTGGAGTCCAATTCATCGTCGGAGTCACTATCACTGTCTCCATTACCATCATCCGCCTTGTCATCCTCAGGGAACAAGTAGTTCTGAAGCTTCTTTGCAGTAGCGTAATCCAACTCAATCTGCAATGGGTTGATCTCCAACTTGGCATTCTTGATGATACCAATGCCACCAACAGCATCCATGGTGGTCCAACTGGCGGTAATGACTGGTTTTTCTGACTTACAGCTCTCCAATTTTTCTTGTTCAGCAGTAACCTTAGGAGCCAACAACTGTGGGTACAACGCATTCTTCAGCAAATTGAACCCTTGAACCATACCAATCTCGACTTTATTGAAACTGGTTCCATCAATACCTCTGTCCTTGACAAACTTGGTGTTGGCCAAGGCGAAATCAATGAATGGTTCTCTGTCGTCATCCAACATGTGCCAGATGACTTGATCGGCCAAGATCTCGAAGGCTTTGGAAGTGACCTTGGAAGATTCCTTGATTCTGGACTGCAAGGTCTTCATGATCAACAAAAGCTCCAACTTCAGTCTCTCCATTTCCAACTCGAGAACATGCAAATACTTCTTTTCTTTGTCATTCAAGTTAGCACCTCTCTGGTCGAAATTCAACAACAACTCCTTGTAGTCACGGATGTTTTGTTGCAAGTTCTTGACGCGGAGATCTAAACCTTCAAAGTCGGAAGCATCAGCCAAAGAAACCAACTTCTGCAAACGGTCTTCCTTCTCCTTCTTGTTCTTACTACCAAGTAACAACGTAGTAATGACAAAGTAAATCGTCGAATACTGTGCAGAAGTAGCATTGATGACATACTTGGAAAGGTAGATGACGACTTCGTTACCTTGCTCAATGTTCTTCGAGTTGACAAACATCTTGTTTGGAGACTTGCTGATAACAGCAATGGTGTTTCTCTCCGAGATCAAGTACTCATGAGCCCACGAACCATCATAACAAACCTCACATTCAAACCACGGTGGCCATCTGTTCTCGTCCGTCATGTATCCATGCTTGGCAAACTTGGAGTTTGCTTTACCAAGAACTTCGCTCTTTGTCAACACAAACAATTGTTGATCACACAAAAGAACACCGTTTCTTCTCTCGATTCTAGCCGTCATCTCGTTGTTATCGGACAAGATATTCATTCTCTCCTTCAAGTTAATATCAACGATACGCAATTCCAAGTCTCTGGCAGTGAACACAACACAGGCGTCAGGAACCTTCTTTGAGATCATTTGGAATTGTGGGTGGATCAATTTCACCAAGTACTTGTACTCTGGTGCTTCTTCGTCGGAATTAGCCACGTCGTCCAAGTCGTCTTCGAAACATTCAACAATCTTTTCATCGCGCTTAAAGTCCTTGCTAAAGACGTGCTTCTTCAATTCAACTGGATCGTCAATGCCCTCGGACTCGTTGATCACTCGCTCAACTAAATCAACAGCGTACTTGGTCATGTAGTAGATGTGGTTCTTTCGTTCATGAACTCTCTGGAGATAACTGGTGAAATACTTACTGATGTCGTCATCCCACTTCAACAGCAAGTTGTGGATGATGAATCTGTTGTGGAACTCAACCACCGAGGGGAACGCAGAAGCGTCAGCAAGCTCAGTCAGGGTCAAGTGACTCGTGTATGCTGACAACTTCGAGGTGGTTCTCAGTAATGATCCACTTCCAGCATCATCATCATCTTCACCGTCACTGTCATATTCGTCTGACAAATTGTTGTAGGCGTTGTTGACAACCTGGATCTTTTCCTTCAAGGTCTTGATTTCCAACTCAGTGTTACGAATATCCTCTTGATACTCAGGACCGTTTTGGATCTTGTACCTTCTCAACTTCTCATCAGCTGCTTTCAAATCATCTTCCAAGGCGTTGATTCTGTCCAACAAGATTCTACTCTGCACTGCGGCAGGTTTGTCCAAATCCATGATACAGTCATGGATAGGCTCGTTACCGAATGGGAAAGGTCCTTCTTTGTGCAAGGTAAACTCTCTGTAGTAGCTAAACTTAGGAGAGTGGAAGAATGGCAACACTTTCAATTTTGGATATGGAGACAATGTTTCTCTAACTTCCAATTCGACAAAATCTTGCGGATCGATCCACGACAAATCACCGTCTGGAACATCCACGCTCTCCATCCACTTCAGGAATGTCGCTGGAATCATGCTGCTGTTGTAAGATGAGCCGTTGGTGGACATGTCCAGACTTGACGTTTCACCATTGTTCAAATAACTCATCAACTTACCACTGATTGAAGTATCGCTGAACAATGCATTCATAACACGAACATCAGCGTTTTCAATGTTGACCTCAGCTTGATACATCTTCAAGTGTCTGGTCTTTGTAGTTCTGTTCAACTTCTTGTTCTCATGAGTAACCCACTCTTTTCTTTGATGAAGATCAATCTCACAAATGTCAAACTTACCCTTCAAACCAGTGAACGCAGTCTTGCTCTTCTTGCTTGGAACATTGGTGGTCGAGTGCATGTACAAGTGACAGATTGTCACCGGGTCAAAGATCAACTGGTACTTCATTGTGAACAAATGAGGACTAAACTTGATCTTGGGCTTCTTGACGGTGTCCTGACTGAACAACATACCTCTCTTGATAGGTGGTGGCGAGTAATGTGCCACACTGTCCCACCAATAGAAGAAGTGGTGGAATGCCAAAGGCGTGAAGTAAGCGGCGTTGTGAGCTCCACCTTTATCTGATTTCGAAATGACAGACAACGCCATGTGCACGTAATCTGATCTGTACCCTTCATAAGAATCAGGATGGTACTCGTTGATTGGGTTCGTGATTTGCACTTCATAGTGAGGTTTAAACTCATGGACTCTCAATTCCTGATCCGAGAATTGCTTCGTTGGATGCTTGTTTCTCTCAAATAACATACCCAAAGTCCACTTGACCTTTTCATTGGAACTCAATTTGATGACCTGCTTACTGAACTTCTTTGCCTCCAAATCAACATCACCTTGAGGATCGTCCAAGTCATCGTAGAACAAACTCCAGACATTCTTCTCTTCGATAGAGTAGTTAGGGATAGCAAAAACGAAATCATCACTCGTGATCGTCACCAAATCCTTACTGTTGATGGTACCATCGATCTTCAATGTGACATTGTTCTTCCAACAGAAGACAAAACCGGCACTCTTACCAACTAATTCATGTGGGTCTCGACCACTCTTCATGTGCAAACACAACTCGTTGGCAACATTGAACTGAACCTTACCGTGCAACGTCAATGGCATCTTATCCCACCAACCAATCGGACTGTCGTCGATTGCGGGTTTCGAAAAGTTGTGGAACGCAGCACCCATGGCGGAAAATGCTGGCTGGTATGCCTTACACCAACTGATGGAACAAGCACGGTCGGTGTTCAAATCACAAACCATATCAGCAGCAAACTTGACTGGCTGCAATGTTCTTGGGATGTACACCGAGTAGAAGTTGTCCGACTCGCCGTTGTCTGGAACAGCCGGTGAGAATGGAACATAAATGTATCTCAACTCCTCTTGTCTGTGGTACAACTGTTCGTGGATGACCAAGTTTGTCTTGATGTGAACAGTAGGTTTCGAAGGGTCGCTGCTTCTGGGGAAGGACGCCACTGGTAATGGATAGTCCTTCAAGATCATGTAGAACTTGCTTGCTTTAATCTCGATCCACAAAGGCGCCAAAATGGAGTAGACCAACTTCGGTTGATGCTTGGCATAATCGTACAAGAACTTGTCGATGTCATCGATATGCCCCTTATCCAAAATCAAGTCAACGTCTCTGAAAAGGGCGCCAGTCAAAGGTGGACCATGGTTGAATTCAACAATGTCGAACTTGTTCTTCATGACTTCACTGACATCATTAGCACCCCAAAGAGCCTCACCACGGTCTTTCCAAATACGAGTCTTGGTGTCTCTGAAGATCCTGAACTTCCTGTACCAAGCAGTACTAAAGTTGGTAAATAATCTTTGCTTAGCAGCGGCGATTCTCTCTTCGGCGTCACGCTTGGAGTAGACGTCGGTAGGTGGAATGAGCTGATCGCTGCTTTCGTCGATCGTTTCAGCGCCATCCGCTTTTCTGCGTCTGAAAATTTTCTCCTTCAAGATGGAAGCACCATTGGAAAGATGGTTGCTGCCTTCAGGTGACTTGCTTCTCAACGGACTGTGGACTCTTGACAAGATAGAATCAGTTCTTCCTCTGCCATGAGTCTCACTGCCTGAAGGCGATGCGCTCCTTGTGAGCTTGCGCAAGCTAGAGTTCGTTCTGCCTCTGCTGTTGGAAGTCTGTCTAATTGGAGCAGGAGTATCCGACAACTCAATCTGGTCTTCAATGTCACCAGTGGCACCAGCTCTGATTTCTTCAGCTTGTCTCTCGAATGCTTTCCACTTGGCTAATCTTTCCTTCTGTTCAACTCTACCCAACTCGTAAATCATAGCCAACTCGTTTTCAAAAGCATCAGGCTCTAATTCCAAACCTAACACTTGGGTCTTGATGTGGATGTGAGGGAAGATCAAAGCATGTCTTGCCTTAGGGAAAAGTCTTTCAAACTCATCGATACCCCAGTTGAAGTACAAGAAATTGTGCTTGAGTTGTTTGATACTCTTGAAGAAAGTAATAAAGTTGTCAATGACGGTATAGAACTTGAATCTATTAGGAACACTGATTCTGAAAGATCTCATGACGATTTCAAACTGCGCAGCGTGCATGGACTTGGCGAGGTCGATACTGAACTTTGGTTCCTTGATAATCAACATTCTGGCCCACAACTTAGTACCTGGGTCAACCACGTACAATCTTGCGTTTCTGATAGCTGCAGATTTCAAAACCATGACGTTCTTCAATCTAGCGGTGTCAAACTCAAGCATCACATCAACTTGACGAGGCAATCTAATGACAATAGCCACGGAGTCTAAATTCACATCAAGCTTAAACTTCTTCTTTGGACCGGTGATGATCTTGATTTGCTCCTTGGTACAACTACTCTCGATAGTTGGCTTGAATCTCTGCAACATGGTCTTGACGTAGAAGGTAACCCAGAGGAAAAACATATCGATTCTTCCTTCAATCTCTGGGACGCTCAACGTCAACTTGTTTGGATCCTTGTCTTCTTGACGCGAGCTGTTGGAGATGTAGATTTCAGGGATCCCCAACACACTCTTGACTCTTGCGCTGGTATCGTCGGCGAGATCACCTGGATCACCATCGTTGAGATAAGGTGCGGAGTCGATACTGGACAAGTCACTAACTTCAGAATCGCTAGCTTGGCCGTGCACTTGGGTGACCTTGTCGAAATCTTCAATGAATTCCGAAGCATACTCACTCAATGTGAACACGTGCAAGGATGTCACCTTTGTTTCAACAAACTCTTTCTGGAGCTTGTAGACGAAAAGAATGTTGGCAATCTTCAACGACATACCTCTTCTGAAATCTGCTAAGTCTACTTCCTTGTCTAGCTCGTTATCGAAAATCTTATGATGTGGCAATCCTTCTTTGATACACATGTCAAAGACAACGTTTGAGATGTCAAACTTTACAGTGGACACGAAATGAGGCAAGATCTTGAAGATCTCTTTGAATTGCTGGTCTGCTGGCAATGGCTTGATCTTACGTGGATCTGGTCCGGTTGGTTCTTTCCACTCAATGCCATTTCCAGAACCCTTTCCAGCGTCAGCACCAGTAGTGAGTCTCCATTCATCGTACTTCTTGTTGAAATGAAGTCTCTGACGGTTCCTGAACTGTCTGACCAAATGGAAAATCAAATCGTTCACAGACTTCAACTCAAGACTCTTACTCGTGAACTTGAGGGAAACATTCTTGTCAATCAAATTGTAAGCAGCCAACAAGTTGACCTTGTTGAAATGGAATCTGTTGCCCTCACCTTCAAGTCTAGCATTCTTGAACTTGAACAAGATGTTGAATGTCGAAGACTTTTTGGGTCTGGCAATCGCAAGCAGTCTGTGTCTAATGAAAATCTTGAATGCAAGTTCCAGGATTCCAAACGTGATCTTCAAGTTGTCCTTGGAGTACCTGTTGAACTTGGAACCTTCTTCGGCTCCCAATGGTGGCACGTGAAGATTGACTTGGGTGTTAACAACAGTTAGTCTGCTCGAAATTGCACGCAACAAACTCGAAGCAATGTCTAATTTCAACAAGATGATTTCCTTCTTGTTGACACCAGTGGCATGACTCATTTGCTTCATTCTTCTCTTCATCATCTTGTCTCGCAAGAGCAACAACACAATATCTTGCTGATCGTAGTAAAGATCCACAATTGGATCCGTGATGGTGAAGTTCAAATCAAAGTTGATGGTTTCCTCTGAGCTTCTGTCATGAGAAAGCAACGATTGAGCCACTCTCAAGAACTGCAAGGGACAGACCTCATAGGAAAAGTTGGCCGATGGCAATTCCAAACATTTGGTACCGATATGGTAAAACTTGAACGACGTGAGATACAACAACAATTTGAGGTTCAAGGTGTCGTCATCCTTTTCAATCTTGTCAAGTGAAAAGACAAAGTTGGATAAGTTAGCACTCAACTTGTGGTGGGACAATGTGAAATCTTCAAGTCTGATCTCAGTGGTGCAGTACACTTGCATTAGGTCACGCAAGAAACCTTCATACTTGATAACATCAATGACCTTGGTGGGGATGGGATCTTCGGAAACATCCGCCGCCGTCTGCTGCTTCTTGACCTTGTCTGGTTTATGGAAGTAATCCAACGGGATGTTCAATCTACCAATCGACAACGAGTTCTTGAAATCGGACAAGTAGACGAAAACCTTGTTAGCGTCCTGGCTCATACCACAGGACGAAACCGTCTGACAATTGATGTAAAACTCGACATTTCTAAACAAACTGACTTTGTTTGTCTTGTCCTTCTTGTCAAACATCGACCCGTTGAACAGGGTAACTGTGAATCTGGCCTGGCTGTCTTTCTCGATTTGGCAGTCAAATCTGATATAGTCGAGGAACGCCACATAGTCGCCAAGCAATTTCTTGTGGATAATGGAGCATCTAAATAAATGGACGTTGACTCTATTGATGATTCTTGTTTCGCAAAAGTACTCGTAGACCTTTTTGGGCACTTTGAAATGTAATTCATTGGCGAGATTGATTTCATCAAGCTTCTTCTTTTTCTTTTTAGGTTTGGCTTTTGAAGGCACGAGGGACCCGGATTCCGCGTCATCCTTGATGGTGATGGAAAGATCCACGATCTCAAGATTGACCAATTTGAACCCGGAGGTGTTGTTTGTCTTGAAAATGTTAAACCTCAAGGCTAGCTTTCGGATGTAGATAATGTTCTTTCTTGTTTTGATGGTGACCCCTCTCAAGGAGAACAAGCCGATGTACTTGATAGTGACATGGGGGATCAAATTGAGCAAAGCTAATAATCCCACGTAGACAGCGGCAAATCCTGCCAATAGTAGATAGAAGTTAACCATTGGTGAAGGAGTTTAACAGAGGGGGGGAGGGTGGTAGTAAGTGATTGGGATTGGGATTGTGGTATTGGGTAATGGACGGCTGATGTAGTTGTAGTTATGAAATCTGATGCAAAGAAAAACGTATGTAGGAATTGGAGCAGCAGTCGGTAGGAAGTAGAAATAGGATAGGGATAAGAATAAATTAGAAAAGAAATGCCTTTGAGTGGACTGCGGAAGGTAGAAGTTATCAGGAATGAACAATGGACGGCAGAGGAGGTAGTGGTGGTGGTCGTGGTCGTGGTCGTGGTAGTGGGAGTGAGTATTATTTTCTTAGTAAAGAACTAGTAATTAATGTTAGACAGAAGGGAGCAGAAGAGAACACAGAAGCGAAGGAAACCAAGTAAGGATAGTTTTAAGTTTCCGAATCTTCCTTTCCTTTCTTTCCTTCTATTTAGTTTGCTTTTTGTGATGAGCCGGTAGGAATATACGCAGGACATTTTATAACCTTGTCCAATTATTTTTTCTCCGTCCCAATTTCGGCCGTTCTGGGCGCGCGCTCCTTCGCCCCCCTGGAATGGAAGGTCCGCCCAAAAACCAACAACGCCGCCCGCCTCTGTCAATCAATCAATCAACCAGCCAGCATACAATGGACATTCCGCACAAAGAAAAAAATTCTGTAACCCTCGGAATTACCTACCCCGGAACCAGGCGCCCATCACTGACACTTCGCTGTAATTCCGAGGAACCAGTTCGGAAATATGCCAAAGTCAGAATTGCATGTTGTCACATGATCACACCTTATCTTACATTTGGCAGGTGTTCTAGAAACACTTCACTCAAGGGGATTTTCCATAACCCCAGGGAGCTCATGTGAGTGCGTCAAGTTATGAGCCGCACTGAACTTCATTAAGCGATGGTAGATTTAGATAGAAGTAATACTCAGAACTTGCATTACAGGTACATGAACAGTTTTCATCAAGATTTAGTCAAGAATCTCCTGCAAAACAAAATTACTTGGTAGATCGTAGGGGCAGTTCTAGACCAGAGGTATACCCTAGTATATAAGCTTAAGCATACGAAACGAAAAGTTTACCGAAAACTGAATTAAACCAAACAGAAAACAGAAAACAGTAATTAACCAAACTAGGAACATCTCATTCCCCCTCCATCGATCGAAGCACGGTTCGGGTTTATTCCACACCCCTTTCCCCGTTCTTCCATCCGTCGGCTAGCGGAGTGTGATTTCAGGTTCTCCAGGTGCATTGAAATTGCTCGGGAATATCGATTGTTAAAAACTAACTTTACGCCCACACAATGGCGTAGAACAACAAGAGGTTGAAAAATTACTGTATTAAGAAGGTTCTACTGCTTGAACAATACCCACAAGTTCTATTCACGTCAAGAAGGAGACTTTATAATTAGAAACACTAGCGTTAAGAAAAAGAAGTACTTTTTGACAATCTTGAAGAAGAACGTTTGTGCAATCTTTACTCTATGAGAAAGCGAAAAGTGGAATTCCTGGAATGAAATTGGTTATGTCAATACATACGTTTTCTCTCTCTCTCTCTCTCCCATTAACTTACTTGATTTGGTTATAGTTTCTCGTTAAAGGGTTTGTACCCAACCCACGGAATCAGCTCAGAAGAAAAGACCCATGTGACCAAATGAAAGGGTTTTATACAACATAACCATGTTAGGGTTTAAGTTTACTCCAAAGCCAGCTGTTGACAGACAGTTTGAGATGCAACTATGTCAACACTGTGGGATACATCTATGAGCCCAGTTTATTCGAAGGCTGCTTTACCTTCGAGGATGGTCAACTGCAGCTCTCTCCACATGGTGTTGATTGTATGTAGGTGAGCATCTCACAGTAGTGAAACCAAGCCCCTTGGTGCTTCTTGCTTTATTGTCGGAAAATCAAGCAAATAAAAAAAAAGGTGGGTGAGACTTTTTTCCCTTTTGGGAAATTCTCCCATTTGAGTTCCAATTTGGGGCATGCGAAGTTTTCTTCTTTTTGCAATCGTCAACCCAATTACTCCAGGCGCACTGCAAAACTTTAACCCACCTTCTCTCTCCAGTGTTCTTCTACACTGTAACAGTTCCACAAAGGCGCCCAAACCCAGTTTCAATTAACACCGATGTATTACCTAACTGGGTTATACAATCGTTTTAGTCCTGTTTTAATGTTTTAGTCGAAAGGATAATCGGTTCACCTAACCAAAGGGGTTTTTCCTTGCGGTTCGTTCAAATATAAATATATTCCCTACCCCTGCCAATACTTTTTTTTAACAAGAATTTTCTTCTATTATAACCATCAGTAACAACTACTACCAATCCTCAAGAACACCCATTCGTTATGAAGATCGACGTCGCCACTGCCACCTTAATCTTAGCTGCTATCTCCCAAGTCGCTGCTGCCCCAGCACCAGAGGGCCCAACCAAGGTCACCGCCTTGACCACCAGAGAATTGGACACCATCAACAATGCCATTGCTAGTTTGGAGCACTACAATGCCAAGAGAGACTTGATGAGTATCGACGAGATGCAAAAGAGAGAAGTTCAAATCGTCACAGACGTCTTGGCCGCTATCAAAGATACCAACTTGGCTCCAGCCATCATCAAGTATATCATTGACGACCCAACCTTGTCTGGTATCGCCACCGACGTCATTGTTTGGGCCATCAAAAACGGTGTCATCCACTTGGATACCTTGTTGAAGGCCTTGAACGACTCCGGTTTGGCTGTTGATGTCATCAAGGACTTGATCAACGACTGTCAATTCTACGCCCAGATTTACAAGATCGTCTTGAAATCCCTTGCAAACTTGCCAAGTTTGATTGCTTCCCTTTTGGGCTTGAACACCAACCAGGTCTCCAACAGTGTTGCCGCTAACGCCAAGAGAGAATTAATTGAAGCTGCTGCCCAGTCCAAGGTTGCTGCTCCTGTTTTCGCCAGAGCCGACAACGACGGTCTCGAATACAACGTGTTGACTTCCTTGATGGAATCCTTGAAGAACTCTGGTTTGGCTAACCAGGTGGTTGAGGCCTTGGTTGTCGATGACCAATTCTACACTTGGGGTGCTGACTTGGTTGAACAATTGTTCAGCTCTGGTGCTATTAGCTTGGGTGAACTTCTCAGTGCTTTGATTGACTCTGGTTTGATTCCTTCTGTCCTTGAAGCTTTCTTGAACATTGACACTTTGAAGTCTGTCATTGTCAACGCCTTGGCTGCTGCTTTCGGCAACTGTCAAAGTGTCGCCCCAACCACTTCTTTCCAAACTTCCGTCACCACCACCGTCACTTCTTCTATTAGCGTCCCATCCAGTTTCACCTTGACTAGTTTGCCAAGCGCCTCTGCTACAAGTACCCCAAGTGGTGTTGTCTGCAGAAAGAAGAAGAAGAGAAGATCCTACTAATTGATTTAACCCACTTATCAAAAACTACTACCCTTTTTTTCTTCCTTTTCCTTTATTATTCCCTTCTTGATTATTAGTTGAACATTTTTATTTCTTTTTAGTCTTTCTTGGTCCATGATTATCATTTTATTTTCGGTTAGATGTCTAAGTATCCTTTGCTTGTTGTGGTTCCTATCCATCTGCATGAGTTTCTACAAGTTGTGTTGGTTCACGGTCAACACAGCGCTTTATATATCTTCCATGATGTCCTTCCCCCTGCTAACAACTCCGCCTACAAGCCAAAAAAATTCCAAAAAAAGATCCCCTTATTACTGCTGGTCAGAATATCATGCTGCTACCATGATACAAAAACCTCTGGGGTGAATGGTGGGAAGATACATCGCTATTATGGAGATTCACAGGTCAATAATTATCAGTTACAAAAACAAAAACTAGAAACTCTTGGGTTGTGATATCATACCCGACCTCTGGATTCATTGTACATCTTTATATTTACGTCGTGTTTAGATAAAAATACAAAATTATAGCGTCTTTTAAAAGTGTTGTAGTATTGCTAAACAGTAAGGAGACTACAGTTTGCGGCAATATACAAGAAATACACATTAATAGATAACCAGGTCTCTATCGCCGTGAAACCACAGCAATAAATCCCAAGCTAGACCATGTCCTATACGCGTCAGTAGTTACGAGTGAACACACTCTAATACGAAATGGGAACAATTCACCAGTAAACTACAACTTCAGTGATGTTGAATCTCCCGAATTAGCAATCCGGTACTGAGGAGACACACACACACAGGAGAGGAGATTTCGAGGTCCTTTTATTTCGTAGATTGCCCCCCCCCCTCTCCACCCCTTGATTCAAACTAATCTATATTGTAGTTCAAGAACGATAAATTAAGGGGCGAGGAGAAACTGCAGCACGTACTATCTTTATGTTCTTGTCTAGGTTTCTACAATTCCAAGCCAATAAATAACTCAATAAGAATGTATATTCAATAAAAAAGAATCCGTGCTCTAACACCTGGTGAAGGAACACGAGGGGGGTGAGCTAGAATGGGTTATAATGACGTTAGTATCATTCCCTTCTAGACATCATTATTTATGCGATATACATCAAAAACCACTCACCGACCGATTTGGTATCAACAGTTTTTTTTCCTTTTAATCAGTGGTGGAATTTTCTACGCCCTTTTATAGTTTTTTATTTTTCGGTCGAGACACGAGCGAGTTGTGCGCGATCCCATCCACATCGTCCCAGCACACCAGGTATTCTAAACGAATGGGCCGTACATTAATACACCTTCCGTACGAATTTGGTGATATATAATAATGGACAGTATACATTAAACAAACTAAAAAAACAAAAGTGTGTCTATCTGAACCCACAAGTGATGAAGATAGCACGGTGCTAGAGTGTGGTGCTGTAAGGTTAGTATAACCTAGGAGGGGATATTGATAGAAACAATCCTTCTATCATGGTATAACCATTGGTCACTAGAGGAGAAAGAAGAGCCGTGAGTTGTCTTTTCCAATGACAAGTCCTCCACTTTATAGTATCACCACCAAGTTAGGCTCCTTGACGGCAATGGGACACCACATATAACTACTGACAACAGAAGTAGAGTCTCTAAACCATTACAAGCTACGGGTCTGGTGATATACAAAACAATAAGATACATGTCATATATTAAATGTAAACGTGGTCTAGTAGCTCATCTAATGAGCGACATGAAACAGAGCTAGATGGCAATCACGAGTACAGACGTTAGTAGGAGCTATTTTAGCTTAACTCAATCCATCACATGAAGGACAAAACCATAATAGTTGGCCGTGCATTCCAATAAGAACACTGTTTCAGTATAGCCAACTCTTCGAAGTACTTTATTTGAATCTGAAAAGTTTTTCTTGAAGGTGCTTTTTATACTCACAATTTGTCTGAACCAAGTGCAAGACTACATCACGTGATTTTATTTCCTGCACGAAATTTCTCGTTTTCTCTCTCGCTTGATGTAAACAAACGGATGAAATCATAGACGCGGTCTCAGCTTATTCTTTCCACAACCCACAGGATACATCCCCGCTGAATTCAGAAACCATGCCGGGAGAGACAATAACATTGCAAGTAGGACAATGTGGCAACCAGGTAGGGTTGCAATACTGGCAACAACTAGCATCAGAGCACGGCATAAATGCAGATGGGTCAGCCAACCCATACCCGACAAACGCAAACAACAACTTCCAGTTCCGAGACCTCGCCGGGGCCACCAGTACCGAAGCTGAGACGTCGACAAAGTACAGAGATGACCATCCTGAATTGTTCTTCACGTTGAGTGACTCTAATAGGTATACTCCACGATCGATATTGATAGACATGGAGCCGTCTGTGATTGGCAAGAGCACATCTGCGTTGCCCATGTTCAATCCAAGGAATGTCCACCTCAGTGAGCAGGGAAACGGGGCTGCTAATAATTGGATCAATGGGTACAAGTACGGTACTGAAGAAGAAGAGGCGTTGATTAATTTGATTGATAGGGAGGCGGACAAGTGTAACAACCTAGCTAATTTCCAGTTGTTGCATAGCGTGGCTGGTGGCACGGGGTCAGGCGTTGGCAGTAAGGTGTTGGAATTGATCAGTGATAGGTATGGGCATAAGAAGTTGTTGAATACGTTCTCGATATTCCCGTCTAATGAAGACACTTCCGATGTTGTCGTGCAGCCGTACAATACGATTTTGACATTGAAGAGGTTGATTGACTACAGTGATGCTACGTTTATCTTCCATAATGATTCGTTGAACAGGATAGAGAACTTGTTGTTTAATAACAACGTGCAGCAGAACACCAACGGTAATGATGATTTGTTCCTCGGGGCTAACAAGTTGATTGCTAGTGTGACAGCGTCGTTGTCTAACCCATTGAGATTCCCCGGGTACATGTACAGCTCCATTGAGTCAATTATATCGAACTTGGTGCCGACTCCAGACTTGAAGTTCTTGACAAGTGCCATTGCTCCGTTTAGTTCGCAGAAACACAACTACATCAACGAGTACGACATGATTTTGGAGTTGTCAAATGACAGGTACAAGACGAACCGTGTCAACAATGACACAAACTATATCACAATGTTGAACTACCTCATTGGAGACAATTTAGACCAAAGGGAGATTCGCAAAGGTATATTAAAGTCGCAGCAACGAACCCAGTTTGTTCCGTGGGCTGCCCGATCGGTGCAAGTGGTGCATGGAAAGAAGTCGCCATTTATAAATTCCAGCAACAACCTCGATGGCGTGCAAATAACAAACAACACGTCAATCGTAGATGTGTTTAATAAGATTTTGAAGCAGTTTGATTTGTTGATGAAAAGAAAGGCGTACTTAAACAGGTATTATAGCAGCGTGGAGGAAGAAAGTGAAGTGGTGGAGTTGTTTAATCAATCGAGAGAAGCGGTGAAATCGGTGGTTGATGAGTACAAGGCATGCAAAGAGTTGAATTACCTAGACGACGACGAAGAAGAGGAGGACGTAGTAGCAGATGATATAATTACCCAGGATCAAGAGATGGAGATATAAATAGGCTTATAAACGGAATAGATATCCCATTTAGGCAAAAGTCCGTGGTGATAGTTTTTAGGGGCTAGTGCATGAAATCTGTGGATGCTCCTGTGTCCGCGCAATGGAGGGATCCACATACTGGAAGTTAATTTTTTCTCTTTATTGTGATCGATAAGCTATGGCGCCAATTTTTGAATTCCATGCAATCTAACCCACACTAAGGGTTATTACTAATCAACCACTGTTTTACTCAACTCACTATAAATACCTTGATCTACCCCACCCCCCCCAATAGACAACCCAACTAGATCTCTTTGTTTCTATCACCACCTCCAATGTCCACCGATCCTTCCCACTTGATTTCTAAACGCGCAGCTGCAAGAAGCTCCTTGCACTTCACCAACGCCCCAAGCGGCGACGTCCCAGCTGGGTTCAAACCCCACCCAAACCCTTTGTTCTTATCCTACGGTACCCCCAACCACGGGTTCTTCCCCATTGATTCCATTGACGTCAACATCGTCGACTATCCGTTCCAAACAACTCTCGGCGGTGCTGCAAAACAGAACGGCAAAGATAAGGAAGCAGTCACTGAGAAAATCGCTGATTTGAAATTGACGGGGTCTGAAAACGGCAACCAGACTAAAACTCCACCATCCAGTTTGAACTCCTTGTCTAAGGTGCACATCGAGAGAGACCCATCTGATCCAAAGTTGATTGGTTTGAAAGCGGGGTTGCAGTACGCTGCTGTCGAGGGCCACGCGCCATTGTTGCAGTTCACCAAGGACTTCATTAAACGGACGCACAACCCAGGGTACGAGGATTGGTCCTCGTTCATCTCTAACGGTGCTAGTGATGGGTTGAACAAGGCTGCGGATGCGTTGTTGGACCCCGAGGACGTGATCTTGGTTGAGGAGTTTACGTTTAGTCCGTTCTTGAGGTTCCTGGCAAACGCAGGTGCGATTGCCATCCCGGTTAAGATCGACTTGGCTAAACAGTCTGACGGTATTGATTTGGATCACTTGACTGGGTTGTTGGAGAACTGGGAGAAGGAACACCCGGGGTTGCGTAAACCTAAAGCGTTGTACACTATCGCTACAGGACAAAACCCAACTGGATTCACTCAGTCCTTGGAGTTTAGAAAGAAGGTGTATGCGTTGGCTGAAAAGTACGATTTTGCAATCATTGAAGACGACCCATATGGGTACTTGACCTTGCCAGCTTACAAGAAGCCAGATATAAACGGACAGCCAAAGAATGTCAGTGATATCACCGTGGAGGACTACTTGAAGAACCACTTGACTCCTTCGTACCTTGAGATTGACACTACCGGTAGAGTCATCAGAGTTGAGACGTTTTCGAAGTTGTTTGCTCCTGGCTTGAGATTGGGTTTCGTTATTGCTCACAAGACGGTGATTGACGCTATCAAGAACTACAGTGAGGTTGTCAACAGAGGGGCGCTGGGATTGACGCAGACCATTGTTAACAACACGATTCAAGACAACTTTAACGGTGTTGAAGGGTGGTTGGAGTGGATTTTGAAGATGAGGTTGAACTATTCCTACCGTAAAGATTTGTTATTGTATTCCATTTTTGAGAGCGAGGCTTATAAGAAAGGCTATGTTGATGTTATTGACCCCAAGGCCGGTATGTTTGTGACCTTCATCGTCAACTTGCCCAAAGACGTTGACGTGTTTGCCAAGATAAAGTTGTTGTTGTGGAAGTTGATCTCGTATGGAGTTTTGGTTGTGCCTGGGTACAACATGACTGTGGACAAAGAGTTTAGCAAAGAAAGAAGCAACTTTTTCAGGTTGTGTGTTGCTCCTGCTAACAACGATGATGAGATCTTGGAGAGCGGCAAGAGATTGACTGAAGGGGTTCTTGAATTCTTCAACAATGGGTTAGAGTACTAGTATAGGTTGTGTATTATTGTGGTGCGCACGTCCCGCCCATACCACACACGAATGTGAAGGAGCAAAAGAACAAAAAGGACAAATAGTAAACTACGACCTCCAACTAACTTCCCCAAGGAGGAAGAAAAAAAATTTTGCCTTGTAGTCCTCTTATCAACCCAACCCAACCACAAGTCACAACCACAAGCAATTACCAGCCATGTCATTCAACTTTGCTAACCTCACCAAAGACTTGAAGTCTTTCGGAGACAGAATCTCCACTGAGTTCAACAAAGAAGTAGTCCCCTACGCCCAAAGAACCTCCAGAATGGTTCAGGAGAAAATGGGCAACATCAAGGAGGACGACATCAGCCAGCTCCCCTCCGAATACATAGAATTGGCCACCAAGTGCAACAACATCGAGAAGCTCTACAAGAACGTGTTGAAGATCACCAACAACTACGAGAACGAGAGCTACGACTATCCTTCGAACGTCCAGGAGAACTTGTCCGAGTTTGGCAAGAACATAACCACCAGAGTCTCCAACGTCGCCAAGGCTACGACCACGGCAGAGGCCCAGGCGGCACTCGTGAACCCGAACAATGGCGAGTTCAAACCGCCAAAGACGATGTACCATGCGTTGAGCAGGGCCACGGATGCGTCGATCTTGACGACGGATAAGTCGTCCGATCCGTTGATTAAAGGCTTGGACTTGTACTCGTCGAACTTGAACAAGATTGCCAACGCGAGATTGGGCCAGGACCAGTTGATCAAGTCGAAGTTCAACAAGCCGTTGACGACCACGTTGCGCTCGTTGATCAGCCAGTCGAATAACATCCAGAAGAAGGTTGAGGACAAGAGAATCGACTATGATTTGGCCAGAAGCAACTTGGCTAACTGCAATAACCCCCAGAAGGAACCTAAGTTAAGAGTCGATATGGAGAGCGCTGAGGACGAGTTTGCTAATACTGTGGAGGACGCGATAAATGTCATGCAGAATGTCTTGGAGAATGCTAAGCCTTTGGAAGAGTTCTTGGAGTTGATTAAGGCGCAATTGGCGTACCATAAGTTGGCTACTGAGTTATTGGACGGTATGGTTAAGGATTTCGAGGAGTTGATTGACGAACAACACAAGTTGAGCTCAAGTGCTGTGAACAGCGGCAGGGAATCTGGCGATTTCGACATCTAACGAGCTAGTCAGTAATGTAATGTGTGTATATTAGGTTTACCTCCCCCAGGTGTTTTTTTCTTTTTTTGATGTTATTAAATAAGTTATTTAACTGTATCTATTTTCTTTTTGTATCTGTCTATATGGATTGTAATTTCAATGATTCCAAACGGGAATCCACAGCCAGGGACCCTTCAACCGCAGCGCCTTCCAACAACTTGGCATGGATCGACTGCAATGCTCTAAGTGTATCCTTCTCATTTATAACCGCACTGATATTAATCTCATTAGCACCCTGACTAATCATCTCAATATTGATTCTCTCATCGGCCAACACTTTAAACATATTACCCGCAATACCGATGAAGTTCACCATCTGTTTCCCAACCAACGACACAATCGTCATCTTTCTCGTGACGTCGACGGTCCCCATCTTCTTCAACTCCGCCAACGCGTGCTTCAACTGCAACTCCTGGTCGCTCTGGATCGACAACGCCATGGACACATGCACCTCGGACGTCGAGATCAAATCAACAACCAACTTGTACTTGTCCAAGGTAGTAAACACATTCGCCAAGAACCCATGGCTCAACGTCTTCTTATTCGAATGGATGTTAATCACCACGATGTTCTGCTTGGCCGTGATGGCAGTCGCGGACCGTTTCTTCAGCAACAACGCCAAGTTCAATTGCTCGTACACCACGGGTGGGTGCGGAGGCGTGGCCTCGCCACGACGCCCAATGTTGTCCGGGTAGATGATGGTGCCGTTCCCCGTGGGGTTCTCGACGTTCTTGATCCTGATCGGGATCTTGGCCCTGATGACCTGCTCCATGGTGAACGGATGGATGACTTCGGAACCATAGTATGTCAACTCAGCTGCTTCCTCAGGGGTGACGCTGTCTAAGAGACGCGCGTTGGGGACCTTGCGCGGATCAGCGGTGAAGATCCCGTCGACTTCTTTCCAGATCTGTAACTCGTCAGCCTGCACTCCAACGGCCCCAAGCGCGGCACAGAGGTCGGTGTATCCTCTCCCGATACCATTGAGGAGTCCACCTGGGACGACTCCGAAGTAGCCTGTCAAGACCGGGATGGCGTCGTCTTCGTCTTTGAACTCTAAGATCCTGGCGCCGATTTCCTGGGACAAGTAGGCGTAGAAGGAGTCGTCGAACCCGTTGTTGAAGTCGTAGTTCAACGGGATGACGTCGGACAAGTTGATGTACTTTGCGTTCAAGCCATGGTCCCTCATCAATGCAGTCATGAACAAACACGACAACTTCTCACCGACGGACATGATGGAGTCCAAGGATCTCGCACTGATCTCGCCAATGATCATGCACGCATGTAACAACTCCCTCACGTGTGCAATCTCCTGCTTTGTATCCACCACCAACTGGGTTTTAATCTCTTCGTTTTTGATTCTCTCCTCCGCGTTCTGCACGTGGTCGTCCTCAATGACCTGCAATAGCGCCAGGTAGTCCTGGTTGTCCTCGGCCAACTCAGCGCTTATCAACAATCGGCTCGTGGTGCCTTCACTCTTGGTATTGCTTGATCTCGCGGAACACACAACCGCGACTCGATTCGTGCCCGAATACACTTTGACAATGTCGTCGACGATTTTCTCGGGGAACTTTCCCACTGAGGTCCCGCCGAACTTCTGCACGATCCAGCCACCGGCGGAGTTGGCTGAGGAGGAAGAAGGCACTTTCTGGAAGTCCGTGACTGAGTTATATGATCTCGAAGGAAGTCTAGATGGAGATCTGGACATAATGTAGTGGTATGAACAGGTGTGTGTAAGGAAAAGAAAGAGGTTGTTGTTGTAGTGTATTTGGTGGTGGGTGAAAAATTTGTCGATCTATATTGCCCTATGACTCAATAGCACGCGGAAGCCCACGAAAAAAAATCTCCTAATTATTCCGGAACAGGGGTAGTGTCCGTTGGTCGGCCTACAACATCAATTATACCACAAGTGTAACTTGGTGAAACACAATATCTGATGTGAGAGGGTCACATGATTGGAACCTTGGTTGGTTGCCATGTGGATATGAAGTGTCGATCACAAAAAGAGGTCGTTGTTTTTTGTTTCTTAGAAGGATTCCACATCATCTGATAAATCACCTCATCGCATAAACGAGAAAGTGAGAAATTGTCCCATACAACCAAACCACCTCACACTTCTTCCTCTTCTTCTTCTTCTATCCATCAACAATGCCACCATCAAAGAGAGCCCAAGAAGCAGACGAGGAATCAACCACCACGCCTGACGCCAAGAAGCAAAACACGTCGTCTACGACCGACGACATCCACTCCTTCTTCAACTCGCAAATATGGGACCCCGAATTCCAAGACACCCTCAAGACGCAAATCGCCAATTCGGAGCCGTACCGCTGGGGCTCCATCAGCGAGCTCATGGATGACGCATTGCTCCGCGACGTGCGCAAGGAAGTGCTCTCGCAGATCGCGTTCACCGAGAAGGAAACAGACATATACAAGGTGTTCCAGCTGGGCGACCTCGCCAACTTGTCGGGCTTGGACTGGGCCGACCTCCTGCGCTTGCCGAGCCTCTACAAGCTCCGTGCCGCCATCTACTCCCAGGAGTTCCGCGACGTGATTAGCAAAGTCACAGGGTGTGGGAAACTCAGCGGGGTCAAGACCGACATGAGCATCAACACGTACCGTAAGGGGTGTCACTTGTTGACCCACGATGATGTCATCGGAAGCAGAAGGGTGAGTTTTATTTTGTACTTGCCGGAGCCAGGGAAAGAGTGGAAGCCAGAGTATGGCGGGTCATTGAGGCTCTTCCCTTCGATTGTGCCTAATGTGCCGAAGACGGACTATAGCGCCAAGTTCACGCCGCAGTTCAACCAGATCGCGTTCTTCACGGTGCAGCCCGGCTTGTCGTTCCATGACGTCGAGGAGGTCAGAGTGGATAAGCACAGGTTGTCAGTGCAGGGGTGGTTCCATATCCCGCAGCCGGGCGAAGATGGGTATGTCCCGGGCGAACAGGAGGAAACTGAAGCGAGGTCGACGTTACAACAATTGCAGAGTAAGGAGTTGCAGGAGTTTGATTTCCCAAAACCTATCAGGAACGACTTGGATGAGGAACAGGTCAAGTTGATTGAGGACACTACGAAGTTGAATGAGGCGGAGTGGAAGTACCTTTCTGAGTTTATAAACCCGGCATATTTGGAAGAAAAAGCGTTTGCTAGTTTGAATAAAAGGTTCTTGGAGGAGTCTATCGTGGAGATTAATGAGGTTTTGAATCCTATGTACGCTGTCAAGTTGAGATCAGCCATGAGGTATATTGAGATCAGCGAGCCTACTCCACAAGTATCCACTGAGGTGACACAACCATGGAAAGTAGCTGTTCCTCCACACAAACAAAGGTACATGTACATTGATGGCAAGCCACCTATTGAATTGACTGAAGAAGGAATCAACTTTGCCAACAGGATCGGACCACAGGAGTTCCCGAACTTTGAGTCACTTAAAGGTCCCAACAGACTCAGTCTACTCGACAACAAGCTCGTTTCCCTCGCATCGTTCTTGAAATCAGTTGCGTTCAAGAAATGGATCAAGCTCATCACGTCCCTCATCGTGACATCGGAGCAGGTGCTTGTGCGTCGCTTCAGACCCGGCCACGACTTCATCTTGGCCACTACCACTGACAAGAACCTCGCACGCAGCCAAGACGAAGAGAATGTGCTTCTTGAGGCCACGTTGAACTTGACCCCCACGGCAACCTTGGCTAAGAACTGGGAGTCTGGCGAGTTTGGCGGGTACGAGTTGTGCATGGCTGACAAGGAGGAAGACGAGGATGATGATCCTGCTGTTTATAAGGCTAGTGATCCTAATGACGACACGGTGTTGTTCACCAACCAGTGTAAGTGGAACTCGTTGACATTGATGGTGAGAGATCCTAGTGTGTTGAAATTCATCAAGTATGTGAGTATCAATGCTAAAGGTTCTAGATGGGATGTCAGTTGCCAATGGAATGTTAAAAATGCTGAAGAGGAGGAGGAAGAGGATGACCAAGAGGAGTAGGTAGGCGTATGCGATTGATAATGATATATATTGTGAGTCACAGCGCAGGGTGTCTTAGCGGAAATAGTCTTGTTTCTCCATCTTTCATTTGCGTCAATAATCAAGGGTATTGTTGCTTGATTAGGAAATCCCATGCGAGAGAGTTGACGCTGCGGGCGAATTCCGAGGGCACTTAATAGTGACGAGTTCCGGTTTCGTTGGGTCCTTTAATGCGAAAGAATTTTTTTCTCTCTTTGATTTCCCACATGAAAACTAAGACAAACGAAGCACCGTAAATAAAATCGGCAGAGATTTCCCACCCACCGCTGTTTTTTTTTTTTTCACAGTCTTTCTTTCTTCCTTTCTTTTCTCTTATCTCTTATACAACACACAGAACTCAACCCTCAAACAATGTCTGAACCAGTCACTGAAGCCGTCACTGAAGCTGTTGCCGAAGCTGTCACTGAAACCGTCACTGCTTCCGAGCCAAACCCATTGATCATCTTCGCTACGATCGCCTCAATAATTTCCTCATTCATCGCTTTGTACTTCTTCAAACAATCCCAAAAGACCAAACCAGTGTTGAAGCCAGATGAGTTCCAGAACTTCCCCTTGATCGAAAAGACCAAGGTCAGTCACAACTCAGCCATCTACAGGTTCGGTTTGCCTAAGCTGACCGACAGATTGGGCTTGCCAATTGGCCAACACATCTCCATTGGCGCTGTCATCAACGGCAAAGAAGTTGTCAGATCCTACACCCCAATCTCCACCGACGACCAATTGGGCCACTTTGACTTGTTGATCAAGACCTATGAGAACGGTAACATCTCGAGACACATCGGCGACAAGAACGTTGGCGAGCATGCGCAAATCAGAGGCCCAAAGGGGTTCTTCACCTATACCCCAAACATGGTTGAGAGTTTTGGTATGATTGCAGGTGGTACTGGTATTGCTCCAATGTACCAGATCATCACCGCCATCTTGAAGAACCCAGAGGACAAGACCAAGATTAACTTGGTTTACGCGAACGTCACTGAGTCTGATATCTTGTTGAGAGAAGAATTGGATAACTTTGCTACCAGACACCCAGACCAGTTCAAGATCCACTACGTTTTGAACGAGGCTCCAGCCAACTGGGAAGGTTCCATTGGGTTCGTCACCCCAGAGATCATAGATACTCATTTGCCAAAGGCTTCTGCCAAGACCAACTTGTTGTTGTGTGGCCCACCACCAATGATTAGCGCCATGAAGAAAGCCGCAGTCGGTTTAGGGTACGAAAAGGCTAAACCAGTGTCCAAGTTGGGCGACCAAATCTTTGTCTTCTAGATGCGTGTGTGGTGAGTGTATATGTATAACATCTTAGACCTATACAAATAAACAAGCTTTAAACTCTAAAAAGGTGTCTGTGTGTGAACCCTGTAGTGGGTTAGCTGGGCAGGCAGGGTGCTCGTCGTATAACCCCTGGGTCGTTTGGTGGTACGGCCGGATTGGGGTTTATTCTCGGTTGCGTGTCCTCGGTACTAAAAAAATCAAAAATGATACGAGTGATTACATAAGCCATAGATAACACAAAAGAAGCCCAAAAAGAAACAAAACAGCAATTGGCGACTTTCTTTTTGTTTAGTCACTTGCATTTACAACCAACAGCTCTCTCCAAACTCAACTCACCACAGCTTATCCCATTCTCCTTTTCTTTTTCCCTTTTTTTTTCACAACCAGCCCTTTATCCTTTATCCTTATCCTTATCCTTATCATCCTACTACTCCTAGAGATCACCATCACCAGTTGCTTATCATTATTCATCACGTAGACTGCCTGATCTTACATTTCATCATACACCACAACACTCGCCACGTCCCACACACACCCCTGTCACAACACGTGCAACCATGTACTTGAACTTATTGGCAACACTCTTTTTACTACTACCATCTTGCTTATCAGAAACCCCGCAGCAACCTTCCTACTTTGAGGTGGGCAAGGACAGCTACATCCAGAACGTTCTCAACGACGAGTCCAGAGAGATTAAGATTGAGAGCATTTTGCACGACCCCTTATATTACAAAGACTACCCTCCAGTCGTGAGCTTCCCCAAGGCTTCACAAAGGACATTAACACCTGGTGAAATCCCCGACTACGTTATCAAATACGCCCCATTGGTTTATCTCTACAGTGAAGAGAGATACTTCCCCTATGACGTCAAGAAATTCGTGACCAACTTCCATGTGCGTTGGAGAAATGGTACCGTCTACCCAGGCACAGAACACAATATGGACTTGGACAAACTAGCCAAGTTACCCAACAGCACCGATTTGTTCTTAACCGCCAATTCCGATTTCGATAGCGACCCCGAATGGATCACCGGCCTCAAGAACAAACCAAGCTTGATTGATGGCGAAATCCCAGATGCACCGGCTACCTTGATTGTGGTGGATAAAGGGAATGGATGGATCGATGCCTATTGGTTCTACTTCTACTCCTTCAACTTGGGTCCGTTCGTCATGGGCCAAGGTCCTTATGGTAACCACGTGGGTGATTGGGAGCATTCTTTAGTGAGATTCTACAAGGGTGAGCCAATCATTGTCTGGATGTCGGCTCATAGCGGTGGTGGTGGTTACTACTACCACAACTTGGAGAAGTACGCCTTGGATAGAAACCACCCTATTATCTTCAGTGCTAGAGGAACTCATGCCAATTACCCTAGTGTTGGCCAGCATCCCCACGATTTGCCATACACCATTTTGAGTGATTTCACCGACAGAGGTCCATTGTGGAACCCTTCCTTGAACTACTTGGGTTATACTTATGACGGTAAACATGTTTTCCCCGGAAACAACTCCAACCCTAAACATGTCGGCAGAGAATGGGAATATGGCAACTGGTTATCGTTTAGTGGTCACTGGGGTGACGACACTTTACCAGCTAATGATTCCCGTCAAGTTTATTCATTTGTTGGTGGTTACAAGTACATCGAGGGACCTACGGGTCCATTGAGCAAACACTTGTTGAGATTGGAGCCATGTCAAGACGCCCAATGGTGGAACTTCTGGAAGATCTGTAATGTCAGAAGCGATATCCAATGGGGTGTTGGTGTTGAAAGTGAAGGCTTCAATTGTGCTAGATTGACCACTAACATCAGACCATATTGGTTGAAGAAGACCGTACAAACTGTCATGTGGGGAGGAGGTATTTGTTGGATTGCTAATTTATTGGACTAATAGAGAGATAGGGACTCCAGAAAAAAGAGTTTATTTATTCGTTAATTCAGTACGTTACTTATTTACTTCTTTAGAATTTAATGTTAATAATGATCGGTTTTAGTCGGGTGTGTAGAGTGAGATTTGGTCAAGAATTTGCACCAAATTTTACAGAAAATCAAAACGCTGTAGAGCCAAAGAGAAAATACTATTCTTCCGTTATCAGAACCAGATCTTTGGTGGTATTATATCAACCGGTTTTTTTGGAGTGTACCATTGGATCTGTTTCCCACGTTACATCAAAAAAACAAGTCATGCCCCCCAGCAAGTCTCTGGATATAATATCATCATCGACCTACAACTAGTTCCACCTCTCCAAGGCGGCTAAACAGTTGTCAGGTGATTTAGCTTCCCTGTTCAGACACACATCATCCCCAGGTATATGTGTCCTGTGGTAGTTCTGGCCACGGCGTTATTGGTCCGAAATCCATGAATTTCTTTTTTCTACGCGCAATGCAGCACCAGCTGGGATCACGTGACCCCGTCTTGTGTCGTTTTCTTTTTTTTTGCAACGGCATCTTGCACCTGCAAAAAAATCTTCTCAAAAATGCCTTGCTTCTGTATTAGCGTTAACTAACCAACGATATTCTGGATTACAAAAATGCAACTCCCTAGGTTTAGATCTTCTGTGATGTAATTTTTCCCTCTTTCTGACTCTTTCTCTTTCTCTTCCTCTTCCACATCTTCGTCAACTATCTACACTTTCATAATGTCTAAGAAACCAATCGAGGATGTGTCTACAACCATCCCCATAATACAAACAACTACCTCGTCACATCGTCAAAACACCAACACCTCAACATCCGAGAAAACAACCACCACCGGCTCGAAATGGAGAGACTTCGTTGACTCCTTCAAACCCGCTACACAATCCGAGAAATTCACCTCCGTGATTCATGACGACGCCGAAGCCAACTGGGACTCCGACACCCAGGCACACGCGCAGGAGAAGCTCACGGAGATCCAGCGCATCAACCTCAATAGCTCTCAGTCCAAGCTCCAGCGCAAGCTCAAGAACCGGCACTTGCAGATGATCGCGATCGCGAGCTCGATCGGGAGCGGGCTATTGATTGGGACTGGCGGGGCGCTCGCGACGGGCGGGCCAGGGGGTGTGCTCATCAGCTGGATCCTCAGCGGGGCGTCCATCCTATGCACGATCCAGGCCATGGCAGAGCTCTCTGTCACATTCCCCGTGGTGGGCGGGTTCAACCAGCACTTCAGCAGGTTCATTGACCCCAGCGTCGCGTTCTCCGTGGCGTGGAACTACGTGTTGCAGTACTTGGTGTTGCTCCCGTTGGAGCTCGTCGCGGCGTCCATGACGATCCAGTACTGGAACACGACGATCAACCCCGACGTGTGGGTGGTTATATTCTACTTTGCGGTGATTTCTGTGAATATGTTCGGCGTGAGGATGTACGGCGAGGTCGAGTTTGTGCTTAGTTCGTTGAAGGTGATTGCCGTGGTTGGGTTCATTATCCTCTCGCTTGTCTTGGCTGCTGGTGGGGCTCCGAACGGGGTTCATCACGGTACAAAGTTCTGGTATGACCCCGGTGCGTTTGCGAATGGGTTCAAAGGGACTGCTAGTACGTTCATCATCGCGGCGTTTTCATTCGCTGGGACGGAATTGACTGGGTTGACAGCAGCAGAGGCAGAAAACCCGAGGAAGTCGCTCCCCAAAGCATGCAAGCAAGTGTTCTGGAGAATCTTATTGTTCTACATCGTCAGCATCATCTTGATCACCTTCCTTGTTCGATACGACAATCCAAGGTTATTAGGCTCCTCCGACGTCTCCGCCAGTCCTTTCGTCATCGCTATCCAAGAAGGTGGAATCAGCGGGCTCCCATCCGTCATGAACGCAGTGATTCTCATTTCCGTGATTTCAGTCGGTTCATCCTCCGTGTACGCCACGTCCCGTACCCTAGTCTCCCTCGCTGAGCAGAACCTCGCTCCCAAGATCTTTGCATTCGTCGACCGCGGTGGCCGTCCAATGGTCGCTATCCTCCTCACGAACGTCTTTGGACTCTTGAGTTTCATCGCCGCGAGCGGGAAGCAGGATGAGGTGTTCACGTGGTTGTTGTCGATCTCGGGATTGTCCAGCATCTTCACGTGGCTCTGCATTTGTGTCGCACACCTCCGTTTCAGAAGAGCCATGACGGTCCAGGGAAGGTCGACTAGCGAGTTAGCGTTTGTTTCGCAGACGGGTATCATTGGGTCGTGGTTCGGGGTGGTTTTGAACGTGTTGGTGTTGATTGCTGAATTCTGGCTTGCGCTTTTCCCACTAGACGAGGAGCCCAACGCTAAGAGCTTCTTTGAGTCCTACTTGGGGTTTGTCATTTTGATTATCTGTTACGTGGGACACAAGTTGTGGAGACGTAATTGGATCTTGTTCCTTAGAGCTAAGGTCATCGATATTGATAGTGGTAGAAGAGAAACAGATATCGAGGCATTGAAGAGGGAGTTGGAGGAAGAGAGGTTTGTTATGAGCACCAAGCCATGGTGGTATAGAGTGTATAATACGTGGTGTTAAAACATAAACCCTTATACTTGCGGCTAACCGACTTAGAATTCTCGCCACAAAAACGAGACGACCGGCGCGAAGGAAGTCGCCGTGGCCGGCTGCCTGTGCGGCCGTGGGGGCAGGTCGACTCGCAATCACAAATTAAGGTCCCCTCCCCAATAACCAGAACCAGAAAAAATTACGGGCAACTAGAACTGTTAATTAGCTAAACCCCAAAATCAACTTTTTCACACAAGAACCTGCCCACACAAATACACACCAGATTTCGATGTCAACATATCACCCTTCATTCGGCTCCTCCAATGCCGGAGGAGGAGGAAGGGGTGGTGGAAGCGGAAGTGGAGGAGGTGGTGGTCTAGGAAGCGTGTTTAAGTCCATCACCAAGACATTCAAGACCTCATCTTCACGCAACGTCCCCGTCACCATCAACCCCACGGTGGTTGGCGGCGGGCAGGAGCTACAACATATCATCCAGCAGCTCGAGACCACGACGTCCAACTCGACCCGACTCGTGGCGTTGAACAAACTCACGGACTCCATCTACCGGTACCTGATTTCCTCGGTGCCCGAGATATGGTACCTTGTGCACCACTACTGCGAGTACAACAGCTCCAAGTACTCGCGGGACGTACGACGGGCGGCGTTGAGGTTGTTGACGGCATGTATCAAGAAGGACGAAAACTCGGGGATCGGGTCGCGAGTACGGTATTTCAACGATATCAACACGTATTGCATGTTTGAAGGGAGTAGTCGAGTCGACCCGGATTACGACTTGTTCTTGGAGGCGTTGATTGCGTTGACGAACGACGGGCGGGATATCCATGATTTCGTGATTTATGAAGACAGAAGCAACTTGAACATGTTCTTGGAGAACTCGCTTAGTGTGATGATTGAGAGCCTGAGTGGGTATGGGTATGAGTCGGATGAGAAGATGGAGGAGTTGAAGGCGAAGGATAGGGATTTTAGAAACATTCTTGGGATTATCGAGTTTACTACGAACTGTATCAAGTTTAACTATGCGACGTTTAATGAGACGATGCTTGTGTGGATAATCAAGAAGCTTATTGATACGGAGTCTAAGAACAAGCAAATATTGGCGGCTGTCATTGAGTGCTTCAACTCGGTGTTGATCTATGGAAGGGCTCCGATTGATTGTGTCCCGGATACGCTACGGTTCTTGTCGATAATTTATGGGTCTAGCATAGACACAGAGTTGAATAGTTTGGTCTGGAAGTGTGCTAACAATATCTACGTTGAAGACTCATTCCAGATTGTGATTAGGTCGTTGTGTGATAACATAGCCAATCCCGACTTGAACCCGTACAAAGTCGAATCCAGCGAGGGCATCAAAATGATGTATGCTTGTATTGGGTCCATTAGATTATTGCGACAGTTCCAGGCAAGAGCCGTATCTCAGAAACACAACCTATTAGAAATGGCGCTTCTCGATATCCTCAGAGCTTACAAAGTTGTCTTGTCCAGCGGCATCTCCCAAATCAACAATGAAATACTAGATTGCTTTGACAAGTTGCTAGCAAAAGAAGCATACCCTGATAACTTTGGCGTTGTATTCACCGGCTCCATGGACAAGGTCTTTCCTTTCCACTTATGGTACTCCACGAACTCCATCTACGATCTATTGAATTTGTTACAGGTTAACAACGATCAAGAACGGGGGCGACTCCAGAGCATCTGTCTATCGTTACAGTCTCTCTACGAGAGCCAGGAATTGCCGACACCAAAGGATAAATTGATTGATTTCTTCACGAACTTTATCGAATACTTGCCGCTCGCGACGATAATCTTTGTGTTGCAGTATTACGACGATGAGAAGATGTGCTCGTTATTGAACCCATTCTGGAAGGAAAACTCAATGAAGATCCTCAGTCATTTCTATTTCAACAAGGACGCCGACGTCACAGTGAGGGTACGATGTCTCCAGGTGATACTCAACTCGTACACTACCTCCTTGGCGATTTTCAACGACCAAGACGTCAAGTATGAGATAATTATTGAGATTTTGAAGAGATCGTTAGCCGAGACCAACGAAGAGGTGTTGCATTACTTGGTTGATAAGTTGTTTGGCGAGATTCTTCTCAAATGCCCTGGTTCGGTGTTTAATCAGTTGAGCTCGATCGTTGTGCCGCTATTCCAAGAGACTCCAGAAAAGCCCGCTCAAACACTGGCGCTCGATGCTCCAACTATGGCTAGGAGTTTCATCAGCTCCGCTAATAACACTTTGGCTACGCACGATGAGCCAAACACGGAGATTCAGGAAAGCATAGCAAAGTTATTCTGTACCACCTTGGTTAAGTCCCCACCACGAAGAGCACAGGAGTGTTACGATACGTTGATTCAAATAGCGAACCTATCCAGAGCCAACAGCGGGGTGCTTTTAATCATCGCCAAGTGTTTTGTCAGGATTAGGGCCACCACGGAGAACTTTATTTATTTCACGGAGCCAAGAGACATGGGTGGGCTCGCGGCTGCTTTCAAAAGAGATAATTCGAGTGTTCATTCCGGTCAATGGTCATACCCGGAGACGGTAGACTACTTGCCACAGCAACACTTCAACACCTCCAACAGGCGACTCCTCCTACAAGTCGACAGTGAGGAGAATGAGAGTGACAAGTCGTATATCGACATTCAGAAATGGCTCCAGTTGGCGTTGTACATAATGGAGAACTTTGTGGAATGGGAAGTGTACTCGTACGTGTGTGCCCATTTCGTGGGACAGTTATCAAACATGCAGTTATTCTATCACTGTGATGCCGAGATCAGCCAACTCAGAGCCGTGTTGTGTAATCAACTTGCGTTGAAACTACCCGCGAGTTTGAAGTTCCCTAAGGATAGCGACCTCACTAGAGCAGACCTCCAGGTTGTGTTTGTGAGAAGTTTCTCGTCGTTTATCGGATACCATGAGAAGTTCACCAAGGGTGACCAGGACCACATTATAAATAGCTTGTTAATCGGTGCTGGATCATGGGAGAAAACAGCCATTCCGTGCATCAACATCCTCACTGTGTGCTGCTACGAGAGCCCGTTATCCATCATGAAGTTCTTGAACTCGATCTTAACAAAGTTGCAAACAAAGATAACCAGTGTGAACTCTGCGGCGCACACCTTAGAGTTTTTGATTGCGTTGGCGGAAGTGCCGAAACTCACCGCGAATTTCACCGTTGAGGATTTCAAACAGGGCTTCGGGATCGCGTTCAAGTACATCCAGTACGCCAAGGACTTGGAGAAACGTAAGATCCAGTCGTTGTCGTCGTCGTCATCTTCGACATCCCCTAAGCAGCTGCTCATTCAGGCACACGGAGTCGATGCCGAGGTCGAGCAAGCACCCCTGACACAACAACAAGAGATCACGCCCGCGATGACACAGTACATCTTGATGTTATCGTACGACGTGGTTGCGAGCTGGTTCGTTACTTTGAAATTGAACGACAGGAAGGTGCTTCTGGGGTTTGTCATCAAGAACTTGAAGTTGTGCAATGAAAACAGCGAAGAGTTGGATGATTTCACAATTGGACTTCTTGATTTGATAACCCGGTTTACATCAACGGACATGCCTTTGGAAATGGGGTATAATGCTACAAAGAAGTTCAATAACGACATTAGTGTGGGCAAATGGATGGTTGATAATTCTGTTGTGTCGATTGAGACGGACTCTGTTAGGGGCACTACCGAGGTACTTATCAGGAAACCCACGGGAGTGTACAAGTTTAACATCTCGTTGGACCACCCCGCTATTCTCAAGAACACATCTCCGATGGTGTTACCCACGTATTTCCTCCTGCAGTTGATTGAAAGCAACGCGAAATCGCAACCGGAGCCAATCCCAGATGACACAGACACCAATCGAGCCATCTCGGTGCTTGACCGTATCCCCAGCGTCGAGTTCCACAAGGTCGGAATCGTCTACATTGGCAAGAATCAGTCCAGCGAGAATGAAGTATTTAGCAACAGGATCGGATCACCGGACTACCAGAAATTCCTCCTGGAGATTGGCGACTTGCTTGTTTTGAAAGGATGCAGGAACGTGTACACTGGTGGATTGGACACTGAAAACAACATGGACGGCGAGTTTACACGATACTGGCGGGGTAAGTTCACGCAGATGATTTTCCACGTCGTCACGATGATGAACAACGAACAGCAGCCATGTCAGGAAGGCATGTCTGATATTGAAGCACAGCGGTTGATTGATTTGAAGAAAAGACACATCGGGAACAACTACGTGAATATTTTCTTCGACGAGTCCGGAAACGATTTCAATTTCAACTTGATTAAAAGTCAGTTCAATTTCCTAAGCATCGTGATATCTCCACATACCATCTCGCACGACTACACCATCACATCCCCATCCCCCACCTCGACCACATTCAACAAGTCCCACACGACCTCCTCCAAGTTCTTCAAAGTGAAGACGTACCGACGCGGAGGCATTCCGTCCCTATTCGGAACATCCCACTACAAGCTCATCAGCGAGACCGAACTCCCCACATTCATCCGCACCACAGCCATCCTCGCCAGCATCTTCGCGAACACATGGCACGGCGGCCGTCTTGTCTGGGAACAACGCGTCAAGCAACTAAAACTAATAGCGTCATATAGTAAGAAAAATACATAGTGTGCGCGTGACAGTCAACCACGTGATATAATGTAAGGCGGTAATGTAGGTTTTGCGTTGTGTCAGCGTCCAGACAAAATTTTATGTGTGTCTCAGTGGGGCCTAAGGCTGACATTTTTATTTGGGATCGTCAGTGCTCATAGTACAGATTAAGTAGATGTTTAATGGGAGGACGGACGGATATTAAATGACCTGTTGAAAGATCTTTAAATGTGGCTTGTGAGGTGAGTCATTACCAAGACCGAAGAGGTTGATGGGATTGGGTAGAACGTGGTATGGAGGGAGTTGTCGGGCGGATAGGTCAGCCCGCCACGGTTCGTTGCACAGAGGACGGCGGACATTGTCGACGGAATCGACCCCCAAAGAAACGTTGTTGTTGTTGTTGTTGTCGTGGCTTATCCATTGTAGCTTTAATGGGTGACTACGGATAAATTACCAGTTTCGGAGATATTATCAGTCTGCAACTTTGAAGAATTTCTCCAATTTTTTAGCGTATTAGTAATTAGTAATTACACCCATTCGTACAACTGATAACCACCGAGCCGTGGCTTTCTTTTTCTTGTAGTTATCGGCGGGTGAGGGGTGGGTGGTTGTCGTTGTAGTCCGGTTGAGTCTGTGAACTGACGCTGTCGTTGGCTAATTAATTGCCCTGGGTTGGAAAACTCTTGGGCTAGTTAGAGGAGTCCGAGTTCGAAATTTACGGAAAGCCACGACGAGGAACGCGTGCCACGTGATGGTGCGTTAGATAACTCAAGGAGTTGTCGGTCTGTTAGATTACGCGAGAGGTGAACAAACTCATAACTATACCGATAGGAGGAGTCAAGAAGGTATAGCCACCACATGGTTAAGTGTAGGAGAGTAGAATGAGAATGAGAAGGTTAAGAATAAACCCGTGTGTCGGGTATAATGAGCAGTAATCGGCGAGCCGACGTAACCTCCGAAGGAAGATGGACTGTGGTTGTTGTTTGGAGCTTGTGAGAAATATTTAATAAAAATTTGTCATCCCGCCTTCCGCTTCTTTGCCAAAACCCAACGGTTATAACCACAGGGCACGACCCAACTCACTTTCCCCTAAGAAAAAAAAAGAAACTTTGGCTGTCCAGAATGCGTTAAGTAACAGACGCCCAATGGAGACTCAAAAATTCATTCCACAGACAACGGCAACAAAAACTAATTAAACATCAACCATTCCTCCTTCGGTGTTTCAACTTTTCTACCACCTTCTTTCTTCCTCCAACTCCTACGTGTTAGTATTTGGTGTGCAGCCAACGAGGCGTCATCTACCTGCAAATCTAAATCCCCCGTCAGCCCAAAGCCCTCGATCCTTCGATCAATTTTTTTTCTTTTGACAGACGCAAAATCGCTAACCCAGAACCACAGCTGCTTAAGAGACTCCAGAATTTTCCAACCACTTCATCAACAACACCCATGGTTGCCACTCAAATACCACCATTAGCGGTCCAGAACGCCATGAACTCCGTGCAGAACACCTTGCGTTTCGAAAACGACGCTGTATCTAACCTATCTTCACAGTACCAGAATGACGAATACTCCATATCCAACATCATCCAGAGCATATTCATCATGTACAATTCCGTTGTGGCAAACAATGGCAAGATCGTCATCACAGGCGTGGGGAAGTCCTACAAGTTGGGATTGAAACTAGTGGCCACCTTGAACTCATTGTCCATACATGCTTCCGGATTACACCCTACAGACGCTTTACATGGAGATCTAGGGATGATCAACCAAGAGAAAGACTGCTTGATCATGGTCACAGCCAGCGGGAACACGCCCGAGTTGATGGAGTTGTTGCCGCATTTCTCGACTTCTTTGCCAATCATATTGTTGACGTGCTCGAGGAAGTCCAAGTTGTCCGAGCACAGCCAGATAACGAGCTTGATATTGGCCGAGTTGTTGGCGTGCCACAAGGAAGAGTTGATCCATGGGATCCCGGCACCTACTGTCTCGTTCACGTTGAGCTTGGTGCTTGCGGACGCAGTGATCTTGGCGCTACTGGAATTAATAGAGTCCGACGTGGCCAAGAGGAAGAAGTTGTTTGGTTGCAAACACCCTGGAGGTTCAATCGGCGCCAACCTTAACAACTTGGCTACTTCCGCCACAAACAATACTACGACGACAACAGCTACAGTCTCGACAAACTCCTCGATGCTCAGTCTTAACTTGGCCATGTCCAGCACATCATCATACACGTCGTCAGAAGCCAGGGAGGAGTCGATCAAGGACATTACGTATAAAGACTTGTTGATGCTTCAGGAGTTGCCGTTGTTGCAATGGATAGTCAAGTACGACACGATCAAGTTGATTGAACACGATGGCAAGGTGTCGTTTCTTAGTTGTGAGTTCATTCAGAATTTGTATAAACGTTACGATGGATCAAATTGGGACAAGTTTAAATGGGAATTAATAAGGAAATTCACTTGATTATATTATATGTGAGATAGAGTTTGTTTAGGTGTTGATTTGATTTTTATTTTTTGGTTTTAATGTATATGCTAAGATTTGTGCTTGTTGAATGGGTTCATGCAATGATCTAACGTGTTTCTACGCCTTATAATGGGATAGTAAGATAAGCGTGTATATATAAATGATAAACCAAGGGATCTTGCTCCACTCAAGCGCCACAAGAAACCCAGGGTATGAGCTAGATAATATAATGGAAGGGAAACGCTAGTAGTAGCATTCCAACTAAAATTGATATCACCTTCAAATTACGATTATCCCCCGACCCAACGAATATCAAAGCTTCCCTCCTATAAACCAGGGTTGAAGGGTTCACCATTCTTCTTTCGACAAGTAGCTCCTGCTTAACAATTTATTTTTCTAACTGGCGTTCGTGGGCATCCAGCAAAAGGGGAGGACGACAACGAGAGAATTAGTCCAGACGGACACGGCTAACGGTATTCCCCACACGACCCAGAAATGAGTCTACAGAACATACTTAATAAACGAACAGTATCCGTTAAAACAAACGACTCAGGAATCCCCAATGGCCGATGATCCAACGCAGAAGTCCTGGAAGTAGGTGCTACATAATGGTTTGGCAAACGTTAATAGAACGTAAAAGTTCGGCATATACGAGGAAGCGCTCTTCACATATCCTAACTTTGTTGATTTTTGATTGTTAGTAACGTCAGTTGTTTCCGGCTGGCACACTGAAGCATTGAACGATCCGTGCTTAGTCGTACCAACCAATGAACTTGGTACATACACTCACTGAGTGCTTCTCCCAAAGGGTAAAATATCTCGGAATCTAAGAATTTCGTTTACGTTGGGTTTTTTTTTCATCCGCTTCCTTTTGCTTCCTTTTATACTGAAGAAAGAGAGAGATGCGAGAGAACTATAGTGAATTCAACCACTAGGAATATAATAAACGGGGGAAAGATAGATTACGACATGCAACGTCATTGCAGCTCGTAACGCCGATAATAGCTACTGTGCGGTGCGAGGCTGGAAAAGTCCACACGTACACGACTACGCTGGAAACCTAGAAACCGTAGACATGTCGTTCCTGCCAACAACCATGTGGTACGGTAGAGCGAGTCAGTATCTTAGTAAGCACGTCGTGGAGTAGAAGTAACCAAAGATTGGTTGAGACAGATTCTAGGGTTTTCATAAACAATAATAGAAGACTGAATAAGACATAAATCACGAACCACTATCAGTTCAACGAAGTGGCCACGAGGCGAGGTGCTAGACGGTATGCATAGGTGTTAGTAATGAAAAGCTAATACCCATGAATTTTAACCAGGGAAGGTGTCCGAATAAAACTTACCCCTGTATCACTAGGAAACAAAAAATATTTCTACAAAGAAGAAAAACTTCATAAAGGTCTTTTGGAAATGAACTGATTGAACCTTTTGTTGATAACGCATTTAGATAGTTCCAAGGGACCATTGAGTATCGCACGACTAAGATTGGGGTTGTGCACAAGTGCCCAACTTTTCATTCCTCACGAACACGTACAACAAACAAAACCACCACGCCCAAAAAAACAGACAACCAACTCCAGCTGTCCATCCTGCAACTCAACTACTCAACCATCAAATCACCAGTACTGACATTATGGAGCAAATTCAAGAGATCGTGGAGTTCCCAGTGACGATTCCAAATCAGAGGAAAGTGCACCAATTGATCCAAGTCGCATCCATAATCAACGTCATTTCATCATTAGGCATAGGCATAGTCACTGATTCACTTAAGTACTTGAGCTACTCGTTTACTGCCCAGTTTGTCGTCTTGGTATTGTTGATTGCTCCTAACTGGTTATTCAAGTCGGAGCCATCATTGGAGTGGATAAGTATCAAGATGTGAGGACTAGGTTTAATACTGAGAATGAGAATACACGTGAATGAACTAGCGGTTGTTGTAGAGAAGAGGTGGGGTCATTGAGCTCGTTTAAGGCATCCTGTGGGACCACACTAACGTGGTGGCAGTTAGTTGATCCGACGTCTCGTCGAGTTGCTGCATGATGAAAAAAACCAACCACTGTGTGTGCGTGCGTGAGTGCTCGCTCGGAAGCAATTGCTTTTGCGTCGGAGTGAAGATTGAATTTCCAATACAGCAACTGAAGAAAAAGTATGGGGCAAATCACAACCCATGGGCCACCCATGACTTTTCAAATATAAATTGATTTACATTTCTTTTACTAAAAAAATTCTCCCAACTTCCCCCTCTTCTCCCCTTTGCTTTCCTCCTCAAACACTAATGACTACAGACTATTCCGAAAACGAAAAACTATTCTTGGGTCTCGATTTATCCACCCAACAGTTGAAGATCATCGTCACCGACGAGAACTTGCTCCCATTGAAAACCTACCACGTTGAGTTCGACGCCGAATTCAAAGACAAGTACAAGATCACTAAGGGTGTTGTCAACGGCGACGATGGCGAAGTCATCAGTCCTGTCGCCATGTGGCTCGACTCCCTCAACTACGTCTTCAACGCCATGAAACAAGACAAGTTCCCATTTGGCAAGGTCGTGGGTATCAGTGGGTCCGGACAGCAGCATGGGTCCGTGTACTGGAGCAAACAAGCTAATGAGCTCTTGTCTGACTTGAAGCCAAACGAAGACTTGGCTGAGCAGTTGAAAGGCGCGTTTTCGTGGGAGTACTCGCCAAACTGGCAAGACCACTCTACTTTGAAAGAAGCCGATGCATTCCATGAAGCCGTGGGTAAGGAGAACTTGGCGAAGATTACTGGATCCAGAGCACATTTGAGATTCACCGGGTTGCAGATTAGGAAATTCGCCACGAGATCACACCCCGAGGAGTATTCTGAAACCTCGAGAATCTCCTTGGTGTCGTCATTCCTTACTAGTGTTTTGATTGGCCAGGTTGCGGGCTTGGAAGAGAGTGATGCTTGTGGTATGAACTTGTATGATATTACAAAGAGTGAGTACAATGAAGAGTTATTGGCGTTGGGTGCTGGTGTGCATCCAAAGATCGATGGTGTTGACAAGAGCGATCCAAAGTACCAGGAGGGTATTGATGATCTCAGAGAGAAGTTGGGAGACATCACACCAATCACGTACGAAGCTTCTGGGGATATTTCTAAATACTTTGTTGATACTTATGGGTTCAACAAAGACGTCAAGATTTACTCCTTTACTGGAGACAACTTGGCAACCATCTTGTCCTTGCCCTTGCAACCAAACGATTGTTTGATTTCTTTGGGTACTTCCACCACCGTTTTGATCATTACCGAAAACTACCAACCATCCTCTCAATACCACCTTTTCAAACATCCAACCATGCCAGAGAGTTACATGGGCATGCTCTGCTACTGTAACGGATCCTTGGCCAGAGAGAAAGCCAGAGATGAAGTCAACAAGAAACACGGTGTATCCGATCACAAGAGCTGGGACAAGTTCGATGAGATCTTAGACAGCAGCAAGAACTTCAACCACAAATTAGGTATTTACTTCCCACTCGGTGAGATCATCCCCCAAGCTCCTGCACAAACCGTGAGGGCTGTTTTGGAAGACGGTAAAATCGTGGCATGTGACATGGACAGCCATGGATTCACCGTTGATGACGACGCCAACGCCATTGTTGAATCCCAAACCTTGAGTTGTAGATTAAGAGCCGGTCCTATGTTGAGCAACTCGTCTGATTCATCCAGCGACAACGAATCCTCCGAATCCACCAAGGACTTAGAACGTATCTACTCCGACTTGACCAAGAAGTTTGGCGACTTGTACACTGACGGCAAAAAGCAGTCCTTTGAGTCGTTGACTGCCAGACCAAACAGATGCTACTATGTCGGAGGTGCCTCGAACAACCCCAGTATCATCAAGAAAATGGGGTCCATTTTCGGACCAGTGAATGGGAACTATAAAGTCGAGATCCCTAATGCGTGTGCTTTAGGCGGTGCATACAAGGCAAGCTGGTCGTATGCGTGTGAGCAAAAGGGCAAGATGATTAGTTACGGAGAGTACATCAACAAGTTGTTTGATACGAATGACGAGTTGGATCAGTTCAAGGTGGACGATAAGTGGGTGGAGTATTTTGAAGGTGTCGGGATGTTGGCCAAGATGGAAGAGACTTTGTTGAAACATTAATAGATTTTTTATAGTATAGACATGAATAGTATGTTCTGATTTTGCAACTCCGTACATAAACCCGCAACGAACGTAGAAAAATTTTCAACTCCGCATATACGCAACCACACCCCAAGGCAAGCACGATGATCAGAGCAAGACAGTTGATCAAACCCCAAAGACATTTCTCCACATTACTATCCAAGGCACCTGAGACCTTACACCTCGCTGACCTAACCCATCCCTCAATCAACCAGCAAGACGAAGAGGGCCGTTTGAAACTAATCCAGTCTCTCCATGCATCCCAGCACCCGGACAAACCATCGCTATACACCCACTTGATCCCGAACTTCTCGTACTACTTCAAGATCCCCAAGAGCGCGATCCAGGACGAGATCCTACACCGGTTGATCAACCTCAACCCTGGCCGCGTGCACACCACGCTCGAGTTGTACAACTTGCACCGTGCCGAGATCCAGGACTACATGGTGCGCGACGTGTTGAAGAAGATGACGAGCGAGGAGCAGGGAGAAGGACAGGGATTAGACGATGTGATTGGAATCGTTAGGGAGTATGAGTACTTGCAGCTCGATGAGGTCTTGATTGAGTTGTTTTATAAGTTCGTGGACGAGGGGGAGTATCGCCTGATTGACGAGTTGGTCAACTCGGGCGTGTTGCTGGGTGAGATCTTGTTGGGGGAACTCAGCGGTGACTTGTCGTCTACGGCGAGGAAGTTTGCATTCTTGGGGGTGTTTCAGAAGTTGTTTAATGCGGATCCGGAGGTTATCAACCCGGGACAGTACGCTGTTGCGTTGAACTTGTTGAATTTCGACAATGCTGAACTCCATGAGATCACAACCAGGACTACTCAATTGTCATTCACGGAACTAACCAACCAGGTCCTCAACCACATCAACGCCACCGAGCTCGACACCGCCCCGGAATCCATCGCGTTGCGTCAGATTATCATTGAAGTGCACGGGATAAGTCAGAACGACACCGACAACGCCTTGAAAAAGTACCACTATTACGAGAGCCACGCGAAGGCAGGCATCGAGAGGGTGAGGTTCGAGATGATTAAGGTGTTGGGGTACCAGGCCATCAAGCAGGACAGTGCTGTGTGGAACCAGGTGGCGCAGACATTCATCCCCGCGCAGTTCACTATTGAGACCTTGCAGGTGTTGATTGTCCTCAAGAGTTATTTCGACGTGAACGAGGCGATGGAGATATACAACGCGTATATCAATGAGGTCGGAGGTAATGTCAATGAGACAACCAGGAGGTCAGCTAAGGGATTGTTGACGGAGTCTATAATCTTGGGGTTCTTGTTGAATAACGATAGAGGATTTGCATCGTTGATTTTTGACAAGGCAGTTGAGAGTGGTGTTATTGCTGACGAGTTAGAGATTGCTCATGTGAAGAAGATATTTAAGAAGTACAGCGATGCGTTTGTGGAGAACGAAGAGTGGCAAGGACATGCCGAGCTAAAGGTGAAAGACGTGGCATTGGAGTATCTAGTGAACATTGGGGGTATGAAAGTACTGAGTGTATAGTTCTGGCTAATGTTCCGTTTTGGGAAGTTTAGCCGCAAGTATGAGCAATGAGTAATCTTGTGTTTAGTGAGTCAAACAACGCGGCAAATTTTCTTACTCCATAAAATTTTTCACTGGGCCTCACCCTGGATGCTTTTTGCGTCCGTCAGCACAGATAACAAGGACTCTTACTCACCACGCTGAAATTTTTCACTATAAATTCACACATTCTTCTTCCTTTCTTCTTCTATTTTATAACCAACAAACCACCACTTATAATTCCCTACACACCATGTCCACCTCCCCAGTTATCCTCCATTTGAGAGCAGAAACCAAACCATTGGAACACAGAGCCGCTTTGACCCCCACCACCACCAAGCAATTGCTCGACGCCGGGTTCCAAGTCTACGTCGAGGAGTCCTCACAGTCCATCTTCGACATCAAAGAATACGAAGCCGTCGGCGCCACTATTGTCCCCGAAGGCTCCTGGAAAACCGCTCCCAAAGAACGCATGATCATCGGGTTGAAAGAATTACCCGAGAACGAGACCTTCCCATTAGTCCACGAACACATCCAGTTTGCGCACTGCTACAAGGACCAAGCGGGCTGGAAAGACGTCTTGAAGAGGTTCCCTGAGGGCAACGGGACCTTGTACGACTTGGAGTTCTTGGAGAATGACCAAGGCAGAAGAGTCGCTGCGTTTGGCTTCTACGCTGGGTTTGCCGGCGCCGCTATCGGGGTCTTGGACTGGGCGTTCAAGCAATTGCACCCGGATTCCGAAAACTTGCCAGGTGTCACGCCATACCCTAACGAAGACGCTTTGATTAGTGATGTCAAATCTGAATTGGAGAAGGCGTTGGCTGTGACGAATGGCGTGTACCCTAAATGTCTTGTCATTGGTGCCTT
This sequence comes from Candida pseudoviswanathii, assembly GCA_030565125.1. Taxonomy (NCBI): domain Eukaryota; kingdom Fungi; phylum Ascomycota; class Pichiomycetes; order Serinales; family Debaryomycetaceae; genus Candida; species Candida pseudoviswanathii. The sequence goes on along the minus strand of JAJMBE010000005.1, from coordinate 90,074 downwards.
GGGAAGATGTGGGTCCGGTGCCGTTGACTTGTTCCAGAAAGTCGGTATCCCAGATTCCGAGATTGCTAAATGGGATATGGCTGAGACTGCCAAAGGTGGCCCATTCCAAGAGATTGTGGACCTGGATATCTTTGTCAACTGTATCTATTTGTCCAAACCAATAGCTCCATTCATCAACAAGGAGCTCTTGAACCAAGACGACAGAAAATTGAGAACAATCGTCGATGTTTCCGCAGACACTACCAACCCACACAACCCAATCCCAGTGTATACCATCGCCACTGTGTTCAACGACCCTACTGTTGTTGTGGATGTCGAAAAAGGTCCAAAATTGTCCGTGTGCTCCATTGACCACTTACCTTCGTTGTTACCCAGAGAAGCCTCCGAATTCTTCTCGCGTGACTTGTTGCCTTCGTTGCAGCAATTGCCACAAAGAGATACTGCTCCTGTTTGGGTCAGAGCCAAAAACTTGTTTGATAAACACGTTGCCAGATTGGACAAAGAGTAAATATTTTAGTTCTGTTTTATATTAATTATCATTTATGTATGTCTTCCTTCTATTCTAATGTTACAGTGACTTTTCTTTTCTTGTTGTTCTTCTTGCCCTTTTTCTTGTTCTTTTTGTTAGCACCAGTCATGATCTTCTTGATCTCTTCGCCGTCAGTTTCGTATTCGGACTCACTAGGGGCGTCATTCTCGGCATCTCCCGTGATATCACCCAATGACGTAAACCTTCTCTTCATAGTCTCAGTCTTCTCGATGGTTTCAGGTGACGTAACCACACAGTTCAATCTCTCACCAGTATCATACACCGCGACTTGGTCCTTCAAGTTCAAGTCCCAGATGACAATCTTCCCATCTGATGAAACCGAAACCAACAAAGGTATGCCCTGTGTTTCCAGCTTATCTTGCAAGAACGACACCCCTTTGATACGATTAGTATGACCTCTCAACACAAACTTCGGTTCCAACTCCTCAGGTTTTGAATCCCACACTTTATCCTCATCATCCTCTTCCAATCCCAGTAACACCTGGTCTTTAAACTCGTATAATTCAATAGCACCGTTACCTAACCCAACAGCTAACCATTCCTTATCATCAAACTTCAAAATCTCCATCGCCATCAACGTCGATTTCACCTTGATCTTCTTCACGATCTTAGCACTTGACGTTCTGTACACCAAGATCTGGCTCAACATGCCCACCAAGAAGAAATCCCCACGAGGCGACCACTTGACGAAATCCCCGGACTGACCCAAATGGTCCTTCCCCTTGATCTTCAACACCGCGGCCTTCTTCGCCGTCATCAAGTTCCACAACCTGACAGTACTGTCCTGCGAAACCAGGATCGCGACACGTCCACTTGGGTGGATTGCCAAGTCGTTGATCTTGTCCGTGTGTCCCTTCAAGACGCCAAACGTCTCCCAGTCCTTCGTTCTCCAAATAATGATCTTGCCGTCCTCGGACCCCGACAACAACCACTTCCCGGACTTCGTACTGCTCTCCTCGTTCTGCGACTCCTCAACCTCAGTGGAGAACTTCAAGCTCGTGATGGTGCCCGTGTGGCTCAACAAGGTACCTAGCTCCTTCCGCTTCTGCAAGTCGTAAATACGAATGTGCTCGTCATTGGATCCCGTGACGAGGTACCGCTTGGCTAAGTCCATGGATTTGATTGATAAGGAATGTGCCTGGAAGTGGAAGATCGGCTGGAAGACGGGCTCTTTGGCGGTGGAGGGGTCTAAGATGACTGATAAACATAATAGGTTGTGCTCGTATGACCCAACAAAGATACGAAATTGGATCGGTTTGGTTGACGTGGTGGATGTGGTAGTTGAGGTGCTCCCCTTTAATGCTGATTTTATGACTTTGGTTTCTGACATGGCGAGTTGGAATGCTACGATGAGCAGGAAGATGCCATTGGAGCCGTTCTGGAAATTTTTTTTAATGGAGAGAGAAAGAGAGATGTCTCTGTGCGGCTTACCTTGAATTTCCTGATTTGGACAGACAACCAAACAAACGAAAACCTCTGGAAAAAAAAAACAATTGGAATCAAATCAACAAAAAACTTTAGCAACACATCCACAGACAACCAAGTCACCACCACCACCACCACCAACAATGGTTCAGAATCAGAAGACTCCCACGGAGCACAACTCCACGCTATACATCTCGCCCATGGTGAACAAAAAGAACGACTTGCTATACGTGACCCCACCGAACCCAACGACATCCACCAACAAGCTCCTAGAGACCCCAGGGTCCAACAAATCAGCGTCCCTGTTCTTCAACTTCGACAAGACGTCCCAGCACAACGCACCACACCACGACCTCTCGAAGAACTCACTTGAGGACCCATTGACGCCCGTGGACAAGTTGCGCTTGTGGCGCCATGACGCCATCATGCAGCACCAGTACAAGACAGCTGAGTTCATCGGGGACAAGATCCTTGAGCTCACGACGGACCCCAACGACGCGTTCTGGCTAGCCCAGGTGTATTTCAACCAGGGGAACTACTTGCGGTGCAAGAACTTGATCACGTCGAATGCGGAGTACAATAACTCGATAAGTTGCCGGTACTTGGCCGGGTACAGCTTGATCAAGTTGGAGATGTGGGAGGAGGCGTTGGATTTGATTGGCGAGACGAATCCGTTTAAGAACAGTGGGAGCGGGAACTCGAGAGTGCTGGATGATGGTGGGATTAAGCTAGAGGCGTCGATGTGCTATTTGCGGGGGTTGATTTATGCGAATCAGAATAATTTTGAACGTGCGAAGGAGTGTTATAAGGAGGCGTGTGTGGTGGATGTCAAGTGTTATGAGGCGTTTAATGAGTTGATTGATAATAATTTGATGACTCCGACGGAAGAGTGGGATTTTGTGATGACACAGTTGAACTACCGTGATAATTTGGATAATAATGACGAGTTGATCAAGTTGTTGTACACCGCGAAGTTGAGCAAGTATTTGAATACTAATAAGTTCGAAGAGAGTGAGCATATATTGAAAGAGGAGTATGAGTTGCATGAGAATTGCGATCTCATGTTGAGTCGTGCTGATTATTTGTACATCCAGTGCAATTTTGATGAGTGTTTGAGTATTTGTGAGAGAATACTAAACCGCGATCAGTATAATTTTGATGTGATACCGAACTACTTGAGTTGTTTGTATGAGTTGGGAGGTAAGAACAAGTTGTTCTTGAAAGCCCATCAATTGGCAGAGTTGCACCCGACGAACCCCATGACTTGGTTGGCTATTGGTACATATTATTTATCTATCAACAAAGTTGTTGAAGCAAGGAAGTTTTTCAGCAAAGCCACTTTGTTGAATCCGAATTTTGGACAGGCATGGATTGGATTTGCGCATACATTTGCTGCAGAAGGGGAACATGAACAGGCAATCAGTGCGTATGCATATGCGGCACGGTTGTTCCCTGGAACGCATTTACCCAATTTGTTTTTGGGGATGCAGCATTTGCAGATGAATAATTTGAATCTACTGGAGGAGTATTTGTTGGCGTCGTATCATATCTGCAACAGTGATCCGTTGTTGTTGAATGAGTTGGGGGTGATTAATTTCCACAAGAACCAGTTTGACAAAGCGGAGATGTTTTTGCAAGAGGCGTTGACCGCAGCCAAGAACTTGAACTCTGATTCCAAGACGTGGATCTCCATTCACGCGAATTTGGGGCATGTTTATCGTCGTGCCAATCAGCCATACAAAGCATTAGATTGCTTTAATCAGGTGTTGAAGATCAGCAACAAGAATGATGCTAATATTTTGTCTGCTATTGGGTTGATTCATTTGAGGTTGGGTAATATTTTCAAGTCGATTGACATCTTGCATGATGCATTAGCTATTTCCCCGTTAGATCCAGTTGCCAGTGATTTATTGAAGAGAGCGTTAGAAGCTAACAAAGAAAACAAGGAGATATTCAGCACCACTGACAAGTTGTTACAGTTGAGTTTACCAAGTGATGGAGGCAGAGTAAGAAGAAGAAATCCAGGTAGGGTGCTCAAAGAGAAGCAGAACAGTGAAGATAGAAGCAAAAGGGATAATAAACTTGGTACTCCGTTGACAGCGAAAACGAGAGTTCTTGAGCCTGCGATTACAGAAGAAAGCAGTAAAGGTGAGTATGATGATGTGACACTCTTAGCACAAGATCTACAACAAGGCGAAGTGTCCAGTGAGGACGATGAAGATGATGAAGAGGAAGATGAGGATGTGATGGATATAGTTAGTGATTAGGAGGTATATCCATAAAGTTTTGCAACTTCTTCAGTTGTCGTGTATTTCGTAAACTCTTTTTTTTCGTGTGGTTGTCCTGTGGTTTTGTGGTTTGTTTTGATTTTGATGCCAAATTTTACACGAGCAGAAAAGAAAAAAACAGTGAGGAGTGGCATGACGTCGATGCGTTGCAACAACGCAACTAGGGGGGGGGGGGGCGGGGGGGCTTGGTCCAACAACAACACGTGACCCTAGTTAGTCCATAATCCCAGAACCGTTAGAATTACATCGTTTCCAACACACATCTCAACTGTTCTCATGAACGAGGGAACTTTCCCTATCTATACTGCTCTGTTCGACTTCGTGTTTCGTTATTTTTAAATTCTTGATAATCCACCTTTGTGCAACTTGGAGCTCACTTTCCCCCTGTTACACAAAAACTCGGTGGGCTTTATTTCGACAAAGCAGTACGCCCGGTGTGTGTAGATACATCACCAATCAGGAAATAATTTCAGGTTTGTCGGGAAGGCGATATGGAGTAGTTAAACGAAGCAAGAAATGTTCGATTGTTTGTAATTGGCTTGAAATTTCATGTGGATAATGATCTTTGTATGCTCTGAGAGAGTGGATTGTGTTATAGTATGGACTATGTTTGTGATGAGCGGACCCAAAGACCAAGAAAACCTAAACTACAAAACGACACCCGTGTCGTTGTTGGAGGTACTTCTAGAGAACATGCGGAGTGAGAGATGAGTTGTCCCGTGATGTGTGGTTCACAAACACGATGTTGTGTAATTGGGAACTTCCAGCCACTCAGTTTAAGCTTCATTTTAACCCCTTTTGGATAAGAAGTTTAAATGATCTGCGATGGATACATAGGGGGGCGAGAGAGGAAGGTTTCAGAAAGATATGTATGTTATGGGCGTATAGACTAAACCTGGGTCTAAATTTGATTTATTACACGGTGGAAATAAATGAAAGAATGGAAATGTAAACAAAGTATGGGTTTGGATAATATGCGAGGTAATGTGGTGGTCGACGTGGTTGAACTCAATAAGTAAAAATAGAATTTATTGTTTTATAGAATTACGATATAGGAGTAGAAGGATACATGTGCTATGTTTCTGCATGTAAGTTATTGTGGTCATTGTGTACTGTGGATTAAATTGGGACTATTGATTCATTGATTGATAGGTGTGTCATTGTCTTTATTACATTTGAAGTGGTGAATATAAATAGTCTTGGGAGGGAAGCTGCTCGGCTGATTTTTTTTTTTTTTTTTCACTTTGGATTCTTCACTCCTACAGTGATTGTTTAAGAGATAGTCTTGGTTAGAAGGATACCGGAGAAGGTGGGAGTGATCATCCTTGTATTGAAATTGCAATTGAAACTGGCACCAGCTGAAAAAGAAAAGAGTGGGAAGTCACTGCTACCAAACCACCCAACCAACTAAAAAAAAGGAGAGGAAACAAGAGAGCACCAACTAACAACCATAATAATATATCACACACTGAACAACCACCCAATAGAACAATAGAACACCCATAGATATCACCATCCCAACCACAACATCACCCTCATCCTCATCAACTACCACTACTTCCTGTTCCTACTGAAGTTTTACAACATCGATTGAAAGGGGGTATAGACACCAAATCACTGGGTTTTGTTTCAGATCACACATTCTACTAAAAATTACACCCACGACTTTTCTGTTTAGTGTTTTTTTTGTTTCCCGCACTACCCTCACACAAATCAAAACAATAAGAGGAGAACCCACTAACCTCACTTATTCTTTAACCATACTACTTATCTTTCCTTCTTTCTTTCTTAATTAACCTCTACTACTCCTACCACTGCCTAATAGATCACTTGCAAGATGGCAACTACTATCAACACAACTACTATAATACCTTCTTACGCCACGGCCTCAACAACAACTCACTCCCCACCATCAGTCAACACTACTTTAATGGCCACACCCACAACAATAACTGCACCTACCCCAACTAACAACATATCCACGACATCCACCTCCACCACCACACCCTCTTCCTCCACAGCAATACCAAAAATCCTATGCATGAACTTCAACCAGGACCAGGGCTGTTTCGCCGTCAGCCATGAACAAGGCTTCCTCGTCTACAACACAAACCCTATTGAGTTGCGTGTCAAGCGTAACTTCACCTCCCCCACCACAGCCACCACCACATCATCAACAACAACGCAAACACCAAACAACCGGAGTAACAGCACAGGAAGCACAGAGACTGCATCTTCCACGGGATCACATGATAACACACATACACACCACCAGTACAAGTCCGGATCGGGTATTAGTCATATCACCATGTTGCATAGAACCAACTACCTTGCATTAGTTGGCGGCGGGGAAAAACCTAGGTTCCCGCCAAACAAGTTGATCATATGGGACGACTTGAAAAGAAAGACAAGCTTGCTGTTGGAGTTCAACACTCCGGTGTTGAACGTGTTGTTGTCCAGGGTCAGGATCATTGTGGTGTTGATTGACCAAATCATAGTATATGGATTCGCAGCACCCCCAAGGAAATTCCATACTTATAATACTATAAGTAATGAGTTTGGCATTGCTGATTTGTCGGTGAATAGCAACAGCAGCACGACAACCACAACGGCTACTACCAGTGCTGCGTCCGACAGCACAAGGAGGAGCATATCGCCTCCTAACTCGTCGAGCTCTTCCAACAACTCCTTGAAGGACATCACTAGTAGCTCGTCCTCGTCTTCATCTTATCAAACATTAGCATTCCCGGGAAGATCCGTGGGACAGATTCAGATTGTGGATGTGGGAAATAACAGCAATGAGAAGAATTCCATGAATATAATCAAGGCTCACAAGCTGAACATCCGTTGCTTGTGTCTTAACAAGCCCGGTACTTTGGTAGCCAGTGCATCTATAACTGGAACGTTGATAAGAATCCATTCCACGAGAACTACCACCTTGTTGTATGAGTTCAGAAGAGGTATCGATAAAGCTGTCATCACGTCGATGAAGTTCAACCATGACGACTCCAAATTAGCAGTGTTGTCTGACAAACACACCTTGCACGTATACAACATCGATGAAGCACACGGAGGGGGACTGAACCGCCATCATGTTTTGAACAACTTGCCATACTTGCCAAACTATTTCAAGAGTACCTGGAGTTTCTGCTCCGTCAACACCAACAAGTACCATGAAGACAATGACAGCACAAACAAGTCCACTGAAGTGGATGAAGGAACCATTGGATGGAGCGGCGATGACAACATTATTATCATTTGGAAATTGAAGAAGATTTGGGAGAAGTACGCCATTGTTGAATCGGAGAACCACAACTATGAATTGATTCGTACAAGCTGGAAGAAACTTGACAATACTGCCGACTAATCGTAGTATCACACTAAGCATTCATTCATTTACTTTGTAATTTTATTATATATTTTAATAATTCTATGTACAACAAATGCATATCCTTTTATGTTCTAAACAGCCTCACACAATAAAGGTTGGTAAAAGGTCTTTTCCCTCTGTATTTTGTTGCTCTTTGTCTGCAAGAGATCCCACTTCTTACCATGATAATTCCTAATGAATCGATTAGCATCTTTGGCTTTGTCAAACTTCAACAATACCACATTCTTCCCGGTCTGGATATCCGACTCGACTTGCACCATACGATCATACCCATAGTCCCACAAGAACCTAAGCACGCTCGCTGTGCTCAACCCAAATGGCCAGTTCCGCACAATAACATAATTCAGTCGTTTCCGATTCATCCAATCCAACAATGGTTCGTAATTCGCAAACGGCGTATCATCAACCACACTCGCATTCTCATCCTCCTTGATCCCCAAGATATCCCCGATCTTGTCAAACTCACACATGTATTGGTTCCCCATAGTCCTCAACACCCCACGATCCAACTTCACAAACAGCAAGTTCAACCCTACGCCATTAATCATCTTGCCCTCGGTTTCCTTGACGTACACCGCCGCCTGGATCTGGTTCTCAAACACGAGCAAGTACTCGTCTAAGAACTCCAACGTCACGGGGTCCCGGCGCTTCACCATCTCGAACGGACGCATGGTAAACTCGTACATCCGCATCTCGGGCGCCGCCATCATCTTCCACATGTCGTACCTCGTCACGTACGCGTTCGTGCACCGGAACAGAAGCACGTTGGACCGGAACGGCGGCCAGAGCGACAACAACGCGTGCTCCGCAGGGATCCGGCGCCGGTGACCAAGACCTCTCGAGCTGTCGAACGCAAGGTCCTTTAGTGGGGCCGCAGGCTTTGAGTCGTCGTACAATACCCGTGAGATGGTCGGTGTGACCACGTCGGAGATGATTGGCTTGTGTGATGCTATTTGGGACGTCGCGGACGAGTATAGGAGGTTCATTAGCTTCTTGGTGGCCTCTGGCGTTGGTTTCGACATGGTTGTGGGGGTTGGGGGTGGTTGTCTAATGATGTGGTTGTCTCGAGGAGCTAAAACTTTCTGGATGTCTTGAACAAAAAAAATGTACGAGGTGGTTGAGGAATCACGTGTTCGGATGTTTAAAACCGAGAATTTTTCACTTTGACGGGGAACTCCGGTTTCGGCCGCGTAACTCTCTGTTGATATTATATGTCGGTGGTGGGTCCAGTGAAGGGATGAACAGGGATGAGCAGGGCTTTGCGTAGTAAGAGTATGGGTAAAGATAATAATGCAAATAGAGCAGATGCAGCTTACGTAATCAATGATGTGTGTGTGTGTGTGTGCGTGTGCGTGTGAAGGCAAAGAAAGAAAGAAAGAAAAAAGTGAGACAAAAATTTTTCCCACTTTCATATCCCATAACCAACCAACCACCACAACCACCACACCTATCACCTACAACTACCCTCCCTTTACTTGTACATAACACTTATCTTGTTCATATTCTCACACCCTTGTATTTAACATCCATACTTCTGTAAATAGCCACCCCCGACACAGGATATCCTTTCCTTTCCTTTCCCAGTACATATTTCAAAGTCCACTAACACACACCTGGTCCAGTTTTTTTCTGTGAGGTTAAATTTCTGTTTGAGTTGTTTGCCATTCTACTAAAACAGAAAAAAATCATATCCATTCCAAAATAACCTACCAGACCAACAATAGCCCAGACACAGACACCCCCCACGTTGTACTCAACTGTTATCACTATCACTTTTTAACTAACTAACTTACATCTTCACTCCACACTTACACATCTCTACCTACACACCAACAACCAACCCCCCCCCCAAACCATGCAATCGGAAACTATTTGGTCGAGCGGCCATAATTCCCCCATTCAAACCCACCCGCTGATGTCCTCCTCAACAACAACAACCACCACTACAGCAAACGGAACTCAGTACAAATCAGTCATTGACCAAGTTGATCCCGAAGTAGTCCGCTTGTTTGCCTCCTCAAACTCGTTTGATCCGTTGGCCTCCTCCAACACCACCGAGAGAAGATTGTCGTTTAACGACGGCAGCGACATTTTGGACAATGATTTCTTCGGTTTCAAAAGAGGCGCGTTGTCTGCCATCACCGCTCCGGTGGTTAGCTCCAACAACCATGTCACCAACAAGAACTTTGGCACCGCTTCCATCAGCGGCGGCATTGCCAACAGACACCCTCCCAAGGACAGCTTCTTGCAGAAATTCGCCAGTGTTGCTGATGCAACCAGGGAAATAGAATTGGGAAGATTGTCGTTGGACGACCGCCGAGGAGGCCCCACTGGTGAAAGTCTCAAGGTTGTGACTACCAGCGCTTTCACCTCCCCACATGGGTCCTTGAACGAGAATTTGAATATGCCTGCGCCACAAAGAGGTTCTAGACACCAATCCATCAGTGAGAAAATCGACAACTACAACAACAGTTCTCCAATCCAGGCCAGCTCTGCCTTGTCGATCAGCTCCGATTTGAACTCCGATCATGGCGGTAGCGGTGCTGCGGCTCCAACCAGCCACAATTTCTGGAACCCGGCAACGGCTGCTTCGTTCACCCCAGCGGGACAAACCCCACAGAATTATTTCATGGATATGAATGGCATGCCGATGCCTCCTCCACCTCCTCCACCACAAGGGTTCTACCCTCAAAGAGGAGGCGCTCCAGGAAACAATGCAAACTCGAGTATGCCAATTAGCCCACCTCCTCCTTTTATGATTCCTTCTCCTCCACCGTTTATGGATCCAAGTTTGTACAGTATGATGTACGGCAACTTCCCACCACCACCACCACCTCCTCCTCCACCAACTGGAACCAAACATCAACAGCAACCACAGTCGCTGTCTCACACCAGTTCTGAATCTGGTGATGATGCCAAGAATGAATCCGACGATAAGGAAGCGGCCGAGAAGGACGGCAAGAAGGATAGCCATGGTCCTGGCCCTATTGGTGGTGTTGGTCTTATGAATCGTCAGTTCTCCCCAGCTTCGTTTATATTCCACCCATTTAATCCTTACTCTGTGTACCAGCAATCTCCACCTTTGATGCCACATGAAGCATCCATGCGTGGAATGACCCCACCTCCACCACACCCACCAATGGGTATGCCTCCACAAATGGAATCACCTCCACCATTTGCTGCTCCCGGTGCCTCACAGCCACATCAAGGTCCACCAACTTCTAAAGGCGATAATGATAAACACGAAGGTGGTTCAAAGAGAAAATCTAACCACAAGGGTAAGAATGGAAACAATGGAAATGGCGGTGGTAATGGCGGCAACCACATCTACCGTTCTCCATTGTTGGAAGAAGTTCGTGCTAACCCAAAGTCCTTCAACTTGAAGGATATCTATGGCCATGCTGTTGAGTTTACCAAAGACCAGCACGGTTCTCGTTTCATCCAACAGAAATTACCGGATGCTACTGAAGAGGAGAAGGAGACGATTTTCAATGAGATTTGGGAGATCTCTTACGACTTGATGACTGATGTGTTTGGTAACTACGTTATTCAGAAATACTTTGAGCATGGTAACAACATTCAAAAGCAAGTGTTGTTGGAGAGCATGATTGGCCATATCCATGAATTGTCTTTGCAGATGTATGGCTGCCGTGTTGTTCAAAGAGCTTTGGAAGCCATTGGAACCGACGGTCAATTGCGTATTATTGAAGAATTGAAAGACCACATTTTGGTGTGTTGTAAGGATCAAAACGGTAACCACGTTATCCAAAAGTCCATTGAAAGAATCAAGCCATTCTCCAAGATTAGATTTATCTTGACTAGCTTAGATACTCAGATTTACCACTTGTCCACTCATCCATATGGATGTAGAGTCATTCAAAGATTGCTCGAGTTTTCTGACGAAGACGACCAAAAGATGATTCTTACCCAATTGAACAACTTCCTTTACTACTTGATCTTGGACCAGTATGGTAACTATGTTATCCAGCATATTTTGGAGAACGGAACCAACGAAGAGAAGGAGCCAATTTTAGAGATTGTTTTGGGATCAGTTGTCCAGTTCTCCAAGCACAAGTTTGCCTCGAATGTCATTGAAAAGTGTATCAAGTTTGGTGACTTGAACCAGAGAAAGAGAATCTTGCATGAAGTCATGTTGGGCAATGAAGATATCAACGATGATTCCGACATTGACGATGACTCTCCGTTGGCCCTCATGGTGAAGGATCAGTTTGGTAATTATGTTATCCAGAAATTGGTTGAAGCTTTTGACGGAGATGAACGCAAGTTGTTGATTGTTAAGATCAAGAAGTGTTTAAGTTTGTCAGGTAACAATTTGGCAAGTATCAGAAACATTAGAAATATAATTGATCATGTTTCTGAATCCGAGTTGAATTGATTCAAGTGTTGTTTCTCCCTTCTTCTGATGTTGGTCATGTTATTATTTCCCTTCAGGTTTTTATTCTTAATTTAATTGTGTGTATAGTTTCTTTCTTGACAGCAGGAACACAGAAGAAGGGGAAAGAGAGAGATGGAACATTGTTGATTATATAGTTATTTTCCCTTTTGATTAAAGTATAAATTGTATTCGTTTGTTTCATATATATCGTTTCTTGTATATAATTAAAGTTGGACATTAACCGCCAGGCACAACAACGTGCCATTGATTTCGCAGCATCAACAGTAAGATTCAGTAATCCTCTGAATCAATCACTTTTCCTTATCATTCCCTGTTGACGACGTCAATGCCTTGGCTCCTTATCAAATGACGTGATCAGAGATGCACTGTAAAGGTTAGGAAGCACCCTCTTAGAGGGTGGTTATTTCTGTGGCTCTCGAGTCCGTTAAAGGGGTTGGATCGCCTGGTGTTACCCTTAGTGGACTTTGTTTGGGGCCGTGCGATCGTCGATCGAACAAATCGGCACTGTGTTGTGTGTCGAGGCAGAAAAAGTATTTAACCACCAGATTTTCACTTGTTCCAACACACGGAATCTAACCATCAACAACCAACAACCTCTCCACGTTTGCAATGACGAAACCAAAAGTTTTATTCCTTGGTGAGCTAAACCAAACCCTTCCACAATTTCACCGCTTCCAGTCCAAATACGACTGCATCTTCTACACCCTCCCCAGCACCGCATCCGAATTCATCGCCGACCTCGAGACCAAGTTCCCCGACATCGTCGCCATCTATGGCGCCTGGCTCGGGTTTGTCCCCATTGGCGGCTTCCGCACCGTGATTGAGCACGCCCCCGCCTCACTCAAAGTCATCGCCTTCTGTTCCGTCGGGTACGACCACGCGGACGCCGACGCCATGAGACACCGGGGCATCACCATGACCAACGTCCCCAGCGACGGTGCCGCCGAGCCCGTCGCCGACCTCGTCACGTACCTCACCATCACCTCCTTCCGGCAGTTCCACATGTACGCGCGCTCCATCCCCGCCATCCCGGACACCATTGACCTCCGGTACATGCTCAACACTGTGCCATTCGGCCAGGAGTCCGGGGAGGTGCGCCGGGACGGGTCGCGGGGGTACGACTTCGGGCACTTCTTGAACCACCGGCCCAACATGTCGCCGCGCGGCCACGGCGTCGCGATCGTGGGGTTTGGACGCATCGGGCAGACTATCGGGCGCAAGCTCCATGACTTGGGCATGCGTGTGAGCTACGTGAAGCGCACGCGGCTCGCGCCCCACGCGGAGTTGGAGTTGGGATACCCCGTGACGTACCATGCGCGGGTCACGGACGTGCAGGACGTCGACTTGGTCGTGATTGCGTGTCCCGCGACCCCGGAGACGCACCACTTGATTAACGGCAGCGTGATTGACGCGCTCAGTAAGCCGTTCCGTATAATCAACATTGGAAGGGGGACGGTGATTGACGAGGACGCGCTCGTGGCGGGGTTGAGATCTGGGAAAGTGTTGTTTGCGGGCTTGGACGTGTTTGAAAACGAGCCGCTGATTCATCCGGGCTTGATTGGCCGCGAGGACGTGGTGTTGACGCCGCATATTGGGGCGTCGACGGTAGAGAATTTCGATTATACGGCGGTCAAAGCGTTAGAGAATATTACTAAGGTGTTGAAGACTGGGGAGTGTGAACATAGAGTTAATTAGAGACGTAGATAGAATGGACGATGAAGTGTGCGAGATCTGATGTTCGCATATAAGTCCGGATTAGGAAAGTATTGTGCATTTCAAGAATTGCGTGCCATGTTGACGTTGTGGGCAATCGATTGAGATTCCTCCTTTCTCTATCAACACGGGTTTATCTGTGGGTTTGCTCTGAGCGGTCTTGGGATGGGGATTGCCAATTCCGTTAACGCAAAATCGGTGGTTTGGGTGAATCTTGGCAAGCAATGTTCCAATGGTTGCAAAACGAGCTGGGCCAAGCATCAGTGGGTTTGCTTGGCTGGTACCAACACCAGTCGATCAAGACGACCAGACTGGTCTACTTAGTTAGGTTCCAGTGCAAGACTCTTTGTTTGAAGTCCCTCTGGTTATGCAGTTTCATCGTGTACAATGATACTGCTCTAGTCTCAGCCTTTTTTTTCTCTATTAACTGATAGGAGTTCATACTTTTCTGCGAAAGTATTCCGCTACTCTCTACACGGCTCAACAAGTGTTCGGTAATCCAAATCCTAACAACGAAGAATTTGCTGCTCTAGATCTGTAATTGGCCCCCCGGAATACAACTCCTTCCAGATTAGCAAGTACTGGGAACAGTATAAAACCAGTGACATTCCAGAAATGCAGCTACCATACGTCCCGTCCTCACATCACACACTACAATGCCAGACCTCGATTTCATTGTATCACCAGTTCAAACCAAGGTCAAGGTCAATGATCAAGACAACGAGGAGTTCATTCCGGGAACACTCAACATCTACGCCAGTTCACTCGACCACGAATCCACTGGCTTCTTCTCCTCCAGCACCCCGTGAGTCAAGACCAAGGGCGACATAATCCTCTATCCACAGCCTTCTAACTCATGCAACGACCTCTTGAACTGGATCTCGCTCCGCAAGTTCAAGAATTTCGCCATCATCATCTTCATCGCCGCCTTCACTGCTGCGACGTCGAACTACTCCGGGTCCGTGCAGGACACCTTGAACGAGCTCTACGGGATATCCTACGACTCCATGAACAACTCCGACGGGGTGTTTTTCCTCGGGATCGCGTTTGGCACGCTCTTCCTCCCGCCGCTTGCGTCGCTTTACGGGCGCAAGATCAGCTACTTCGTCTGCATCTTCCTCGGTCTCGTGGGGTCAGTCTGGTTTGCGCTTGTCAAGACCACGTCATCAGCAATATGGTCCGAGTTGTTCGTGGGCATAAACGAGAGCTGCGCTGAGGCTCAGGTGCAGTTGTCCTTGTCGGAGTTGTACTTTGCACATAACTTGGGGTCCGTGTTGACGTTCTACATCCTTGCCACGTCCGTGGGGATGTACTTGGACCCGCTTATTGCGTCGATCATTACGGAAAACGTCGGGTTTCGGTGGGTGGGTTGGATCGTGGTGTTTATTAGTGGTGTCACGTTGATTGTCATTCGGTTCTTGTTGGATGAGACTTGTTTGATAGGAGCAGGTTCATGAGACCTGTGATTGAGTGTGTCTCGCCTGTTGTCTCCAAGGAGGAGGATTTGGATGGTAAATGTATCAAAGGAACTTCGCTCCCAGAGGTGGTTACCAACCAAGCAGTCATTGACACAGAGATCAGCAGTACCTACAACGAAGGCATAAAGAGCCCACCAATCTCGTACTGGAAACGAACCGCAATGATCACCCTTTCCTCCAATCTCAAAGGTACCGGTTTCAAGCAATACCTCACGCAATTGCGGTTCCTCCTCAAGGTGTTCCTCTACCCGCCTGTGATCTACTCCGGGGTAGTCTGGGACATCCAGAACGCGTTGCTCGCATTCTACCTCACTGTGGAGAACGACCAGTACTACGACCCGCCATACAACTACGGCAACATCGCCGTGGGCATCATTCATGAATACCCCCTCTTTGATCGGCGCCGTCATTGGGTGTTTCTTCGCCCGGATGCTCTCCGACCACTTCACGATCTTCATGGCGAAGCGCAACAACGGGATCCAGGAAGCCGAGTACCGGCTCTGGTTCTTGTTCCCTTCGGTGGTGATTGCCCCCGTGGGGTTGATCTTGTTCGCGGTGGGCACCGACGAGGCGTGGAGCTGGGTGCCTACGTACGTCGGTCTCGGGCTCATTGGGTTCGGGTACGGGTGCTCGGGCGACGTGTCGATGTCGTACTTGATGGACGCGTACCCGGCGTTGGTCATTGAGATGATGACGGGCGTCGCGGTGATTAACAACGCCATGGGGTGTATATTTACCTTCTGCTGCTACCCGTGGCTCAACGCCTTGGGGATCACGAAGTCGTTCATTGTTTTGGCGATGCTTGAGTTTGCGATCATGGGGTTTGCCGGGGTTTTCATTGTGTATGGGAAGAGAATTCGAATATGGACAAAGAGTTGGTACTTGGAGTTTTGTGAAGCTAGAGACGGTATACAGCTTTGTGTTAATGTATGGCCTGGTTCGGTATACTGTTGTGGTGTGGGTTGTGTGTTGACACACACGGAGCTAGAAATGCGCAGTATAAAAGGGACGAGGATTCGACGTTGTAACCAATAAAAAAGGAAAAGAAGAAGAATCCAAATGGACACAATGGCTAACCCCAGATGGGAGGAGTCTGTGACTGGCTACAGTTGACATTTAACTACATCTTATTCGTACTAACTCTTGTTAAAGATCTTATAGCACACCCTTCAGGATTCCTTTTGGCCCTTTTTGTCAACGGGAAGACCTGTTTCTTGTTTAGTATACACACGTTTTTGTTATTTAGTCGATGTTTTGTTATCACAGAATTCTAAACAGTGTAGAGACCCATACAGCCTCATTCTCTTCAACTCGTGGCCACGGTGTCGATTGAATCCATGTTCAAGAACACACTTTCGTATCTTGTTGGAAAGGACTATGTGGTGTCTCGCTCCTTATTTTGTACCATGTGCACGACTTTGGAAGTCACCACCGCACACACATAATTTCAACTCACATTGAACAAGAATTCTCAACCAAGTCATTCATTCTTCTTGCCCTTTTATCCAAGGAACTTTGATCTCATTTGATTGTTGACACGAAAAGCTAGTTTTAAGGAAGAATCATTTGTTTCCTGATTTTCCTACTAACACCTACAAATGCTGTCCAGCATTCGGGGGCCACCCTTTCGACACCTGTCCCAAGGATCCCCTTCCTACTTGTTTATGGTTTTTTTCAATGTATGTTGTGTTCATTTATTGTTCTTCTTACTGTAGATTGATGTCTCCTTAGCAGTGACGTTCGTTACGTTGGTCAACAGAGAGATAACGGTGGAAGCTTGCACGACTTTATTTGTCATGTGGTATGTTGCACGTGCTACTATTCACGTGGGATGAGTTGCCTCGACAGAACTAAAAAAAAATATTCAGGAAAACACTAAATATGTGGTAACCACCAGGGTGATTGCAACCAAGCAATAAAAAAAAAAGAAGAGTGCTCCGTATGGGTTTGCATACAAACCACCCAATCCAGCCAAAATTAACAACAACAAGAACTCAGCAAAGGAGTCAAGTGTTTTAGAGTTTATTACAAACACAGGCTGACTTACCATAACTACACTCAACTCACCACGACAGCCACCACTACAACCACAAGAACAAGAAACAGTAAGAATTTTTTTAATCCTCATTGCTACAACAAGATTCACTTTTCATTTGTGAATATTTTTCATTCACTACAGAATTATAATTACCTTATCCCTTGATTCACTTCACCATGGTACATGGCTCAACTACCCCTTCATCCACACTCACACCTACTCCACCACCACCACCAACAGCACACACCATGGAATCATCTGACAAAAGGGTGCTTGAAGTAATAGACCATCCATCTTCTGCAACACCTTCCACAGCATCCTGTGTATGCGCAACTCCTCCCGCATCCCTGTTGTCTCAAGCACCTCCTCCTCTGGTTAAAAACTTGACAACGGTCGATGGTAAAGTCATCACCCATGGGTACGTCCATGGACATATTCACAAACATAAAGACCACACACACATACACGGTCACATCCACAACCACGACCATCTCGAATACAACAGGCTAGCCAACGAACAACGTGCGCACCAGGCGGCGCCTACTGATCTACAAACAAGCTTCAACTGCAATGAGTTTGAAAGCTTGGATTTCTGCAAGGATGTGTTTTGCGACGAGCTTGATGACTGCTTCTTTTTAAACTGCGACGATAGCAAGTACTCCAACAGCTGTGATCTAAATTGCTGCAACTCCAGCGTTGATGAAATCTGCTGCTCCGACGCTAACTGCCTTGCTGATAAGAATGACCATCCACAGTCGCCATCTGACTGCTGTAACAATCCCGACTGCGGATCGTATTCTGTGTGTCACTCCACTGGACGACTGAGCTCCACGATTTGCACGGACCCGAATTGCACAGAAGTCGGTGCTTGTTGCGGTACCCCCGAAAAGCAACAGCAGTGTCACCATCCACAACATGCTGCTGATAACAACTTGTGTGAACTACAGTTATCCAAGAAGCCTATTTTTGAAGATTTGATTAGTAATATCCACTCAAGTTATAAGAACCAAAACCGCAATGAGATTCCGTTCCCCCCAAAGAAGAAACCACGTACACATACGGATTTCGAAATCCATTTCCCTCATGAGTGCCATCCAGAAGATACAGCGAGACCTGTTGAAACACACCAGGTGCATCAATCTTGCTTCCATACAACTATTCCAGATTCTGAAAACACCCCAACGGAGTATGACCAGAAGTTGATGTCTGATTTCGATTTCGTGATCCAGTTTAACAACTTCAATGAGTTTTTGAATGATATGTCGAATCATCAGCACCAGGCTACAGCAACTCCTCCTGTCAACCACTCAACCAACATCGAGAGCGCGATTCCGGTGCCTTCGACCAGTATGAGCACACCATCGAATGGAGCCATGTTGGATCACCCAACACATGCCACGACGGGCAGCCCATTGCTGTATTCGTGTCAGTGGGAAAAGTGCTTCAAGAGAGTTAATGCAGAAACGTTTTTGAACCATGTGGTTGAGGAACACTTGGAACACGAGCTTGCGGGGAAACAGCCATCAGAGTCGACTTTCCAATGTGAATGGAGTGATTGTAATTTCATGAATAACGATTATAATTCCTTGATTGACCATTTGAAGTCCCATCAGCCTTCTAAATTCATTCTTCCAACGCAAACCACGTCAGTGCAGTCTGCGTCTTCGACAAATGTATTGACTCCTTTATCGTGTTCAATTTCTAATGCAGCTTCTCCAGAGGTTCTACAACAATCAGCTCAAGCGCAACCAACAGTTGGCGAGTTCAACATCACGTCAATGAAAATCATGCCGAAAACAAGAAAGAAGCAAGCTGCGCAAGACCCAGAGTTCACTTGTCATTGGCAAATTGGAGTTGATGAAAATGGCCAGCCTATCGCTTGTAATTGCAAGCACGAAAACGAAGGTGATTTGCAGAACCACATGTTGGAGGAACATATTGGATCCGGGAAGTCCAAGTACTATTGCGAATGGATTGGGTGTGAGCGTCACAACGGGAAATTGTTCACACAACGTCAGAAACTTATTCGTCACATCCATATCCACACCAACTACAAGCCGTGCAAGTGTGACATCTGTGGCGCTTGTTTTGCAGTCAAACCAATGTTGGAACAACATCTCAGAATCCATTCGGGAGAAAAACCATTTGAGTGTTCTATTTGTGGGAAGAAATTTGCGACCAGTTCGTCGTTGTCGATTCACAACAGAGTGCACACTGGAGAGAGGCCAATGGTTTGTACCTGGCCCGGCTGCAACAAGAGGTTCAGCGAAAGTTCTAATTTGACGAAACACATGAAGATCCATACAAAGACGTATGATTGCGAAATTTGCGGCAAGTCGTTTGAGAAGAAGGCTAGTTTCACAAGACATGTATCTCAACATTCCAAAGCAGAAAAGACTATGTTGAAGCGAGAAAAGGTTGTGAGTATGGTGTAGATAATGTTTACGGTTTTATGTACTAATTTATTTAAATGCGCGATATTCATTCTCCATGATTTTATAGTAAACTTATCAGCGGTTTAGCCCAGGGCGCATTTTGTGACCATCTCCGAAGGGAAGTCTCGGTTCCAAAAATGTTAGCGGTAGAGGCATTTACTGCAAAACGTGACCATCTAAAAGCATCAAGACAGGCAGTCCGAAGTACTATTCAGTAACAGCCGTTGAGAACTTAGATCCGAGTGAAATAATTACTTGCACGTCATCCATCCCTTGTCTAAAAGACTCGGCAAGCTGACCGCAGTAGTCACCATGCCATCATTGTTTTACGTAAGTGCACACTATTTTTGTGCCTGATTGCACTACCGCAAAGAATGTTCTGAACGAAAACCCAAACCAAAAAAAGTTGTTGAATCGGAATCCATAGCCCAGTGAGGAAGCAAAAAAAGGGCTGCCTGTCAGGTGTTACAAGTGTGCAAAAGATTCAAAGTACTACCACAGCAAACCACTACATCCCACATACATCATGGCTATTGTTAAGAGAGGGGGCCGTACCAAGGCGAAGCAACAACAAGCCCCGGCTAGAGCAAACGGTGGAGCCGGCGGTGGAGGAGGAGGAGGTATCAAGAAAGCCGAGTTTGACATCACCAAGAAGAAGGAGGTCGGGGTGTCTGACTTGACCCTCTTGTCGAAAATCACCGACGAAGCAATCAACGAGAACTTGCAGAAGAGATTCATGAACGACACCATCTACACGTACATTGGACATGTGTTGATTTCCGTGAATCCGTTCAGGGACTTGGGCATATACACGCCGGAGAACTTGAACAAGTACAAGGGAAGAAATAGATTGGAGGTCCCGCCACACGTCTTCGCAATCGCCGAGTCCATGTACTATAACTTGAAGTCGTATGGCGAGAACCAGTGTGTGATTATTTCCGGAGAGTCGGGGGCTGGGAAAACAGAGGCTGCGAAGCAGATTATGCAATATATTGCTAATGTCTCTGTGGATGCCCACAATGCTGAAATTTCAAAGATTAAAGATATGGTGTTGGCCACAAACCCCTTGTTGGAGTCGTTTGGGTGTGCCAAGACATTAAGGAATAACAATTCCAGTAGACATGGAAAGTACCTTGAGATCATGTTCAATGAAACCTACCAGCCCGTGGCGGCCCATATAACAAACTACTTGTTGGAAAAGCAAAGAGTGGTGTCTCAAATTACAAACGAACGTAACTTCCATATCTTCTACCAGTACACTAAGCATTGCCCAGCTCAGTACCGAGAGAGTTTTGGTATCCAAGGTCCTGAAACGTACATTTATACATCCGCTGCCAAGTGTGTCAATGTGGACGGGGTCGATGACAACAAGGATTTCCAGGATACATTGAGCGCCATGCGGATCATTGGGTTGAGTCAAGACGAACAAGACCAGATTTTCAGAATGTTGGCATCTATCTTGTGGGTGGGTAACATTTCATTTGTTGAAGACGAAAATGGCAATGCTGCCATCAGAGACGAGAGTGTGACTAATTTCGTGGCATACTTGTTGGGTGTCAACACCGAAATCTTGAAGAAGGCAATTATTGAAAAGACTATTGAGACAAGTCATGGTATGAGAAGGGGTTCGACCTACCACTCTCCTTTGAACATTGTTCAAGCCACAGCTGTTCGTGATGCTTTAGCCAAAGGAATCTACAACAATCTTTTCGAATGGATCGTTGAAAGAGTCAACAAGTCATTACAGGGCCACCAACAGCAGTCGGCGAAGTCTATTGGTATTCTTGATATTTACGGTTTTGAAATTTTTGAACACAATTCGTTTGAACAAATTTGTATCAACTATGTCAATGAGAAATTACAGCAGATTTTCATCCAATTGACCTTGAAAGCAGAACAAGATGAATATGTGCAAGAGCAGATCAAATGGACTCCAATTGATTATTTCAACAACAAAGTCGTCTGTGACTTGATTGAAGCCACTAGACCACAACCCGGTTTGTTTGCCGCATTGAACGATTCCATCAAGACAGCCCACGCTGATTCTGATGCTGCTGATCAAGTGTTTGCCCAAAGATTGAGCATGGTTGGCGCTAGCAATAAGCATTTCGAAGACCGTAGAGGCAAATTCATCATTAAGCATTATGCTGGTGATGTGACCTATGACGTTGCAGGTATGACTGATAAGAACAAGGATGCCATGTTGCGTGACTTGTTGGAATTGTTGGGTACGTCAAATATCCCATTCATCAACCAAGTTTTGTTCCCACCTCACTTGTTGGCAAGTTTGACGGATTCGAAAAAGAGACCAGAAACTGCATCTGACAAAATCAAGAAGAGCGCCAACCTTTTGGTTGATACCTTGTCCCAG
Source organism: Candida pseudoviswanathii (assembly GCA_030565125.1). NCBI lineage: Eukaryota > Fungi > Ascomycota > Pichiomycetes > Serinales > Debaryomycetaceae > Candida > Candida pseudoviswanathii. The sequence continues at coordinate 67,968 of JAJMBE010000005.1, read as the reverse complement.
TGTACTCCATCATATATCAGAACCATCAAGCCTAACCAGACCAAGAAACCTCGTGATTACGATAACCAACAGGTTTTGCATCAGATTAAGTATTTGGGGTTGAAGGAGAATGTGCGTATCAGAAGAGCAGGTTTTGCGTACCGTTCGACATTTGAGAGATTTGTGCAGAGATTCTACTTGTTGTCTCCAGCAACTGGGTATGCCGGTGATTATATCTGGCAGGGTGATGACATATCTGCCGTCAAGGAAATTTTAAGAGCATGTTTCATCCCTGCAAGCGAATACCAGTTGGGTACCACCAAGGTGTTTATCAAGACTCCAGAAACATTGTTTGCTTTGGAAGATATGAGAGACAAGTATTGGCACAACATGGCTGCCAGAATCCAAAGGGCTTGGAGACGATACATCAAGAGAAAGGAAGACGCCGCCAAGACTATCCAGAATGCCTGGAGAATGAAGACCCACGGTAACCAATTCGAGCAATTCAGAGATTACGGCAATGGATTGTTGCAAGGTAGAAAAGAACGTCGTAGGTTCTCGATGTTGGGAAGCCGTGCATACATGGGAGATTACTTGGGTTGTAACTACAAGACCGGGTATGGTAGATTTGTCGTCAGTCAGGCAGGTATCAACGACCACGTTGTGTTTTCCTGCAAGGGTGAGATCTTGCTTTCTAAGTTTGGTAGATCGTCAAAGAGATTACCTAGAGTGTTCATCTTGACAAAATCTACGTTGTACGTTGTTGCCGAGATGTTGGTTGAGAAAAGATTGCAATTGACCAGAGAGTACTCCATTCCTGTCAGTGGAATCAACTATGTTGGATTGTCTAATTTGCAAGATAATTGGGTAGCTGTTTCATTGCACTCACCAACCCCTGCTACGCCAGACATTTTCATCAACACAGACTTCAAGACAGAACTTGTTGCCCAGTTGAAGAAACTCAACGGCGGTATTAGCATCAAAATTGGACCAACCGTTCAGTACCAGAAGAAAGCAGGCAAGTTCCATTCCGTCAAGTTCATCAATAGCTCGGGTCCAGAAGTGCCAGTCCATGGAGATCATTATAAATCCGGTACCGTCAGTGTTAGACCAGGTTTGCCAGCCAACAGCGTCAATCCAAAGCGACCAAGAGGTGCTAGTGGTAAAGTTGATTACAACCAGTATTATAATAGAGGCGCTGCCAGAAAGACAACAACATACAGTCAACCTAAACCTGTTGCGCATTCTGGTTACTCGGCGCAACCAACCTATCAACAACAACAACAACAACAACAACAACAACGACAGCCAACTTCACCAGTGCAACGTCAGCCAGCAGTGCCACCATCCAGATCAGCACTGCATGTATCCCCAAAGGCGCAAAGAAAAGCACCACCTCCAGCACCAAGTCTACAAGTAGCTGCTGCACAGGCCGCGCTTGGAAAGACCCCAACCCCACAGCACCGTCCAGTGTCTTCGCCAACCAAACCAACGACACCAAGCAGACCAGTTAAAAAGACTGCTCCAGCGCCACCAGTCAAGAAATCTCCAGCTCCTCCACCACCGCCGCCATCTTTGTCGAAACCAAAGTTCCCAACATACAAAGCAATGTATGACTACGATGGGTCCGTGGCTGGGTCTATCCCATTAGTTAAAGATACGGTCTACTATGTGTCTCAGATCAATGGTAAATGGGGGTTGGTTAAAACCATGGATGAAACTAAAGAAGGTTGGTCCCCAATTGATTACTTGCAGGAAGTTTCACCGCTGAATGCTGCCAAATCCCCACCACCTCCACCAGCACCTCCAGCCCAACAACAGCAACAATCCTACCAGCAATCCAACTCCAATGCCGGAAGTGCAACTAGCTCCAACACTACATTCACGCAGAGTACCAATGCTACCCTGGTCAACGGCGGCGCCGGTGCTGCTGCTGGTGCTGCTGGAGGAGCAAGCTTGGGTAATAATTTAGCAGACGCGTTGAAGGCAAAGAAGCAAGAGGAGACATCTTTGGCTGGATCATTAGCTGATGCGTTGAAGAAGAGACAAGGTGCTACTAGAGATAGTGATGATGAAGAAGAAGAGGACGATGATGATTGGTGAAGGGAAGTTTGAAGAATGTTTTGTTTCATATATATATTGCGTTGATTTTGTATAGTAATGTTTTCTTGATAAAGTTTATTGAATGTCTGAATGGGGTGATCGTAGGGAGTTAACGAACCATTTAATCCACAAGTCAATCTAACCATGAGATTCACTCAAAATTACTTCAGGGTATCCTTATACTATACACTCTAGACACTACACCTAAATCACGGCATCGCTCTTGCTTGCATACTCCTGTAACTCCAGCAACGACGGTTTATCCAGCTTGATGCCCAGTCCCAACCCACCAAACCTCTTCTCGATCTCAAACTTTACCGCCTGGACAACCACGGGGTCTATTCCTGGGTAGAACAAATTATTCAACCTCTTCTGGTGCGTGCACCCCTTCACGACCGACAACCCCCTGAACCTATTCGTCATCCACGCGATCGCCGCGGGGGTACCTATCGAGCCCTCCATCAAGTGTCCGCTCGTCAAGTCCTCCGCGAACTCCAAGGAGCCTATCCCGGCACCGCACCACTTGGTGTAGATGTCGTTCGAGTTCTGCACCGGCACGATTTCGTCCACGGACCCCTGGTATATGAACACGGGGACGTGCGGCATGATCGCCGCGTCGGTAAGCTTGAGCAAGCTGTTTGACGCAAGCACACTCCGTGCGGGCTCGGCGTCAGCGAGCGACCACCCGGCAGGGAAGATCTTGAACGGACCAGAGAAGAACTGCGTGAAGGGGAACTTCAACACGGTGTCTGTGGAGCACTGTTTGCTGAACTCGTTGAACCGCGTGTAGGTCGAGTGCGAGGTGAGGTACGTTGCGAAGTCCGGATACTCGTTCATCAACCCAGCGATGCCTGCCGCGATGAGACCCGAGAAGGGACTCCCGTCAATGTGCTTCACCACGGCCTTGATGTCCGTGACGAATCCTCCAACAGCGACACCAACTAGGTTCACGGAGAGCTCGGGCGCGTAGGTTGGCTGCAAGGACGCAGCCCAACCGCTGGCGAACGATCCACCGGAGTAGCCCCATAGGTTGACCAGTGCGGTGGTCTCGATACCCGTGATGTTCTTTGACAGCAACACCGCACGCAAGGAGTCAAGGATGGCATGCCCAGCCTTGTGACCCGCTAAGAAGGCCAGCTTGGGGCCCTCGTAGTCAGGAATGACGACGTAGTATCCCTGGCTCAACAACAAGTTGATATCGGAAACACCAGTGAAGTTGTTGCCTAGCAAGTTGACCGAGGGTGCACACTCTATCGTCGCCGCGTCCTCTGGGATCTGGTATGACACGACGCGGGAGGCGTTGGAGTTGGTGGGTTGGAGAATGGACGTGGTGATGACGTTGGGGGTCCCGAATGAGTCCCGGGACGCGACGTTGAACACCCAGCTGTTCTGGAGGTTTTGGAAGTTGGCAAATTTCTGGTTGATGTGGGAGACTAAGGTTCCTGGGGCAGCACCCGCGTCATAGGACCAAGCTAATGGAAGCCACAAGAGCAAGAAGGTGAGAATTGCTTGTTGTGTAGATGGGAATTTACATTAGGTTGAGTGGGTGGATCCTGAGTGTATTTTTATAGGCGGGTTCATCACCGGTTCGTATTGCTAAAGGATACGTAATAGAATGTTTCATCAGGTAACCTACCCTCGGTTAGACGGGTAATCAGCTTGGCAAATACCCATACTTCATAATGTGTTGATAAAAATATCCGTTTAGATCTTCGATTCACGTAATAGAATGTTATGAGTTCGGTTAGCCTCCCACATAACGGATACTTCCCTCTGATTATTGTGGTTTTGGCAAAATTATCGGTGTCTTTTCTATGGTGAGTTGAAAATCTTTGCACTAAAAATAGTTATCGTGAGGAATGTTTGGCTGTGGAATTTGTCCACAGTCCACGAACGATCGGCGTGTACATTGAGCATCATGCTCCCGCCGTTTGGCTCATTGCAGTGAGATCTGATTGGGGAGTAGAGTGAAAGTTAACTGCCTGCTGCTGCCCCACTGGACGTGAAAACGTAACCATCTTTTTTATCTTGTTGAGATTGGCACTGGTTGAGATTATCACCAACAACGTCAGATGTGTTCAGCCGCACGATCTATTTCTTATTAGCAATGCAAAGGGAAATATACAATAGATACACTTTCGTGAGGACACGCCTCAATTACAGTGTCAAGCCACATGCTCTTTTGACATTACATTTCTGTAACTAAACAGAACGGACAGTCTAAATTGTTCTATTGGACAGTCTGAGATAGCTGGACAATCTGCGGGAAACGTTGCCCTTCAGCACGTCCTTGGGGGG